>CM065393.1:27587500-27705000 GCA_033060915.1 Euryodendron excelsum
TCTAAAATTAAAGGATTTGATTTAGTTTCCTAATTTGAAAAATTGGATTTGACATGGAACTGAAAATATTGAATTTTGAAAATCTAAGATTTGGAAACCTATGATTTTGGTGGAAAAGAGATTTTAGAAACCTAAGATTTGATGTAAAAAATCACTCTAGGTGTGTGATTTTGAAAACATATTTGAAAAAGATATTTTGAATATAAGTTTGAAAGATGATTTTCATGCAAACTTTGAAAACAACCTTTTGAAAACAATTTTGAGTAGATGAATGAGTATGATATGCACAATGCAAGTAGGGTCGTGAACATATAAGGTTGGCTTTATCACATAATCAAGGGGGCCGAATCTATATGGTCTAAGGTTGAATTAAAATAAAGCTCCCAACACGGTGACTTTCAACCATCCTTCCTACACATAAATCGGGGATTCCCTTGTTTCAAGCATGCAAGAAAGGGAGAAAAAAGATAGGGGGTTAAAATAGAAAAAAACCCAAGTGGGTTAGGAGGAAGAAAAGAGAAGGGGGAGTACATAAACATAAAAGAGAAAAATAATCTCATATCTTCTTTACTTTGTTTGCTTTGTTTTGCTTTGCTTTTCTTGGATTTTGGCAGCTTTGAACTTGCAGCACTTCAATATTCAATGAATGTTAGAGGCTTGCATATGAGTGCATGAAGTGTATATAGGATATGGTTAAAATGTATGGAGGCTAGGGTTTGCAGTGGCCTAAGAAAATTAGGGTTCGGAGAGAGTTTGACATATGTATGCAGAGAGACAAAATTTTTGGACTTAGATTGCCTACCCTTTTCACGCAAGGCGAGGCTCTGTATTTATAGACACTAGACTAGCCTCGTGCTTGTTGCAGTAGCGCCAAGCCAATTTTTGGCTTAGCGTCACTGCTAGTGGTGCTGGCCACTTAGGAAATGTTTTAGGGTGGCAAGAAATGTATCTTTCGACCCTTGATACGCAAGGTAAAAGATTTGGGCACCTGTATTAGTGACTACCATACAATTTTTGGCTTGGCTTGGCTTGGATTCACTATAAGTGACTACAGAAGGTCCAAGAATGTTTCGGGAGGTCGAGAGTAGTCCAGAAGGCTGGAAATGGGTAGAAACCCTTGAAATAGTGTCCCGAGGGTAATAGACTTTAAAAACTATGTCGGGATGGTCGACTGAACTATTAGGGGCAAAACGGTCAACTAGACCGAAAAATTACTGGAATGGACTTGGAATGTCACATGAAAGGACTTGAAGGTTGGAAACACTATCTAGAGTGTTCTAAGGAATTTCTAGTTTGATACCCGGAGCCAATGTGGTTAGAAGAGGCGACCGGCCCACTAAGGGCAAAATGGTCATTTAGCATCGGGTTTACCAGAATAGACTCAGAAAGATCTGAAAAAGTATTGAAAGGTTGGGAATATTATTAGAAGTATTCTTAGAGGTTATCGGTTCGATATCCAGAGCCGGTGTGGTTCTTGGAGGCACTAGGACGTCTAGGGACAGAATGGTTATTTTGACCGAATGGTCTTGGAATTAGTCCGGAATTGAGTAGAAGGCATTTGAACATGCTGGATTGTCTTTGGGATGATCTTGGAAGGGTGGACTTCCCGCTCTGAGGACTTTAAGTACTTTCTCAAGAAGCATGCTAAAAAATGCTTAAAGGATAGTTTGGTCATTTTTCACCATAGTGGGCTAACAGGTACCAGTGTTGACCTGAATTTTGAGTTTTTCAATCACTTTAACGGTCCGTGATGAGTTGGTTTCTAAAGGTATCTCATCCTTTGGTAAACGTGTCATGGCCAAGAGGCAAGTTCGGTCCCATGGCATAGGGATTTTGTTGGCAATTCCTAATGTCGACTTGTTTGTGAGTGTTTCCGCCACTTTGACAATGCGTGTTCATTCTAAAAACTACCTAATCTCGAGAAGCTACTAAGGAGACTTATCATCTAAGGAATCAACTTTCTCAAAAGACGTGTCGGATAACGGATATTCTTCATTAGCGGGCTAGTAGGTGCCAAAGGTGGACCGTTCTACCATCTTGGAGACTTTGGTTCCATCCCGGTTGACGGGTTTGAAAAGACTTACCGTTTTAAAGAGTTTTCTCGAAAAACATGCTAGATTAGATGGTCTTATCGCCTAAGGGATCAACTTTCTCTAAAGACGTGCCGAATTTGATTTGGATTGGAATTAGATTTGAAATTGAATTTGAGATTGAAGGGAGGACTTACAGTCTCTAGAGAGACATGCCAATTAGAATTGGACTGAGCAATGCCCCAAGGGCATTTTGGTCATTTTGCTTCTATTGGGTCTGTCATTCTTGCGAAGCGATTTGATTGGACTAAGTCTAAAAAATTGATTTGGACTTGAATATGTATGCGTTGGTTTGAATATGAGTCTGGACGGACTAGAGATTGTCGAGCAGGCAAAAATGCGGTGTTTACAACTATGTCAAAGATATTCGGTCATTTCTTGGGCATGCCGAATTCTACTGGCAATTCATTAAAGGGTTTAGTGCTCTTTGTAGACTTTTGTGCCATTTAATTTCACAGGAGGTTCCATTTGTTTGGACACCTCAATGCCAACAAGCCTTTGACAAGCTCAAGGGGCTTCTAACCATTGCACCTGTCATTAGATCACCCGATTGGTCTTTACCTTTCAAGTTAATGTATAATAGAGTGATTATGCGATAGGGGCTATTTTAGGGAAAAGGGTAGACAAGAAGCGATACGTGATATACTATGCTAGCAAAACTCTCAATGAAGCCCAACTAAACTATACCACAACAGAGAAAGAGATTCTGGATGTGGTCTTTATACTAGACAAGTTTAGGTCATACTTAGTCAGATCTTTGGTTATTATTTACACCGATCATTCTGCACTTAAGTATTTGTTGAGTAAGCTTGATTCAAAACCACGACTCATCCAGTGGATTCTCTTGCTTCAAGAGTTTTATATGGAGACTAGAGATAAGAAAAGGGTCAAAAATGTCATTGCCGACCATCTCTTAAGGCTCCCTACTGATGGGGATGCCTAAGACCCCCTTCTAATCAATGAATACTTCCCGAATGAGCAACTCTTCTATGCTCATGCACTTACATGGTTCATGGCACTGTGGTATGCCAACATAGCTAACTACTTAGCTACTGATAAGATTCCCTCACAATGGCCTAGTATTGATAAGAATAATTCTTTAGACATGTGAGGTATTTTTCTTGGGAGGATCCATATCTGTTTAAATATTGTCCAGATCAAATAATCTGTCAGTGTGTTCCCAACGATGAGGTGAAAAGCATCATCGAGATTTGTTATTCACAGGCATGCAGTGGGCACTTTTCTTCACATAAAAGCACTGTCAAGATCTTGCAAAGTGGTTTCTACTGGCCCACCATGTTTAGAGACATTCACATCTTTTGTACATTCTATGATAGATGCCAACATCTAGGAAGTCTTTTTAGGAGGCACATTATGCCTTTTAGCCCTATCATCATTCTGGAGGTTTTTGATTGCTGGGGTATTGATTTTATGAGACATTTTCCTAGTTCATGTGGGTATCTTTTATATTTTAGTGGCCACAAACTACGTGTCTAAATGCATAGAAACTATATCGGCACATACCAATTATTATGCTGTTGTGGTCAAATTTTTGAAAAAGTACGTCTTTTCTAGGTTTGGTATGCCGTGAGCTATAATCAATGATAGTGGCTCCCACTTTTGCGACAGACTTGTAGCTCTGTTGATAAGAAAGTACGGGGTGATACATAAGGTTAGTATGCCTTATCATCCCCAAACCCAAGGCCAAGTGGAGTTGGCAAATAGAGAAATGAAGCAAGACCTTGAGAAAACTGTTAATCCTAACCGAAAGGATTGGTCCTTGAGGTTGGTGGATAATTTGTGGGCATATAGGACAGCTTATAAGACCATTTTAGGGTCTTTTCTATATAGGCTTGTGTACGGAAATATGTGCCACCTTTCGGTGGAAATAGAAAACAAAGCCTATTGGGCAATCCGTTAATTCAATGAGAGTTTAGATGAGGTGGGCTCACTTAGGAGATTGCAACTCAATGAACTCGATGAAATCCGGAATGATGCTTACGAGAATGCAAAAATCTCTAAAGTAAAGATGAAATCACTACATTACCAATGCATCCTTTGTAAATCTTTCGAGGTTGGTCAAAAGGCTCTTCTATATAATTCTTGGTTGCATTTGTTTCTGGGTAAGATTCAGAGTAGATGGTCCGGACCTTTTGTAGTGCAGGATGTTTCATCTCATAGGGCAATTGAAATAGAAAATCCCAAGAATGACAATCACTTTAAAGTTAATGGGCAGCGCTTGACGCCCTATCTTGAGCTATAGTCGGGAGAAGTCAACTGTGTGAATTTGCATGATCCACCACCTTTCGAGTGAATCATATCACCTTCTAGTAGGTTGTATAGTAGTTGTTAGGATCGAGTCACGTCGGAGGTAGTTTTACCCGTGTGCCCGTGTGTGTGTGTGTGTGTTGTTGGGGGGGGGGGGGGGGGGGGGGGGGGGGGGGGGGGGGGGGGGGTATCGTCTCGCCCATTCGTCTTCCCCACCCGTCCGTCGCCATGTTTTTCAGTTTGTTTTTATTTCTACGCATCACGGACTATGCTCGTCTCTAGTTAGGGGGGTCTACTTCGTAGTGCGTGTAGGTGTTCATTATTTTAGTATATATACATAGGTTAGGTTAGATTTGCATTAAAAAAAAAAAAAAGGCCTTGGAGTTCTAACGCCCCATTTTGGCATTCGAATGGCCAGTGGCTATGTAAATGAGAAAAATTAAAAAATAATCTGGCGTTCGAACGTCCTGAGACCATGTATTCAAAACTTTGCCTTAGAGTTCCAATGCCCCACCTTGGCATTCGAACGGTCTGTGGGCATGTAAATGAAATAAAAAGAAATTTTGGCTGGGCATTCGAATGCCCAATATTGGCAGGGCGTTCAAACGCCCAATATTGGCATTCGAATGCAATTCCAGCGTTCAAATGCCAAGCTTCGAAAAGAGCCCCACATTAAGGCTAGCGTTCGAACGACAGTTTTGGCATTCGAATGCCAAGTGAAATTTTTGAACTTAAATGAGGCTAACAGAGGGTGTCTTGCTTCATTTTTAAAACACTCCAAGTTCAAGAGTTCGAGAAAAACAAGAGAGAGCCGAGAGAGCCAAAAGAAAAAAAAGGGGGAATCGAGAGAGAAAGCTTTGACATTCGATTTTCTTGTCAACCCGAGGTTAACTAAGACATTTATGGGCACAATTTTCCCTCTCTTAGCTTTCTACAAAGGTAAGCTTTCAAGTTTTCATTATTTTTGCCCTACACCACTAAGTTTTCCCCATTGCATACACCTAGGTTTTTCTTTATATTAATTGGGGCTTTGCACTTCACTTGCACGGGGGTGCACGAGTGTGTATTTGGGTAGTTGAAACCCTAAAAGCCATATCCTAGACACACTAGAAAAATAGTGCCCACCATGTGTTTGATAAAATGCCCCTTTGAAATTTTCACTTAGAATTAGGGTCCAATTGGGTTTCATTGGATCCCAAAGGCCCCTACCCTTCACTACAACATTGGGGGAGTTCTTGCCTTGGAAAACTTTTATGATTGAACCCTACCAACACTTGTGCACATCAAGTGTTTGACAAAATGCTTGGGTGGCCAAGATGGCATAATTTGATAGATGTGGCCGCTTGTTAAGGCGTATAGGATATCATGGGCCATTTATAGGCACAATGACTGCTCAATTAAGGCCGTTAGGCATTAGGCACGCACCTTCCATTACATGTGCATTTTATGTAACTTTGTTGTGATTGGGTGTTGTGTGTTGTTTATGTTTTATTTGCGGGTTTGTGGGGTGTTGTTGGGTTGGAATAATGAGTGACAAACCTAGTAAAAGTTTAGGTAAGTCCAAGATTACGACCAAAACTCCGGCCAAGTCTAAAGAGGCTAAAGGGAAGGCTTCAGCTGCGAGTTCTTCTAAAAGAGGTGTATGATGCCTCTAGATTTTTGGGAGTCCATGAAGAGAAGTCGTGCAGAAAAGTATGGATCCAAAACAGGGCTGTTATGCAAAGAGAGAGATAAGGCTCAATACCTTTAGCGCTTTTGGGTGGGAGAAAGAATTCATTGATAGAAGTTTGCCAAGGTTGGCCTTGTATAAGGGGGAGTGCATATTGACCCTGTGCATTGAGTTTATGGCCAACATCTCCTCCTCGATAGTTGAGTCCACTCTAAAAGTGTAATCTTTGTCCCCTAATTAGTTGTTTGTTAGCCTCTATATGGGTATTAGAATAGGTTTTTAGCAATAAATTGATCTAAAGTGGTTTTCTGTGTGTATTATAGGTTTTTTGTGATAAAATGGCGAAAATGGGCCTATAGGCAAGAAGTTCGTCCAGACGGTCCGTTTAGACGGATAAAACAGCATTCGAACGGTAACTGCGGACGATTTGTGCGTCGGGACGGAAAAAGGGCGTTCGGACGGCCCGTCTGGACTGACGAATTAGCATTCGGATGCTACAACGGAAATTGGAGTTACAAATTCATCTTTTCCCGTTTGAAGCTATCACAGATTCATCTTTTCCCGTTCAAAGACATCACAGAGTCATGTTTTTCCGTTCAAAGGAAATACAGAGCCATGATTTCCCGTTTGTGCTTGTGTTGTTGTATATTCTTGTATGTGTTAGGAATTGGGAGTGATATCAAATGTTATCTTGAGTCGAGTTATATACTTATCCTTCTTATTATTATCTCTTATTGCAATTCACAAAAGGTTATTTGTGGGTACCATCACTGAAAACTATCATGAGACAACACTCGTTAACTAGAGGTAACTAATAAGTTTAAAGGCTTGATGAATAGGCTAAATGCATCTGTGACTCTTATAAAAGTGGAGAGCATTTTATTTTTGTATATAGTTTGTTTTAGTTTATAGATTTTGCTAGGGACTACCAAAAAACCATGTAGGAAATGGAGCTTAAAAGGATCAAATTGAGCAAAATTGCAAAGGAGCATTCGAACAGAGGAGTCCACTGTTCAAACAGGCGTTCGAATGCCCAGCTCCGCTGTTCGAATGGACTCAGTGTTCGAACGGCCGTTCAAACGCACATGGAGATTCAGAGAGCTTATTTTATTGTTCAAATAAGGTTTGATAGTGTGCGATAGAAAAAATGAGATTCAGAGAGATGTAAAACTCGTTCGATGGAGTGCGAACAGCCATTCAAATGGTCAACTGCACCCAAGTTTTGTATTAGCTATATAAGGTAGTTTTCGCTAATTTTTATGGGGATGCAATTAGTAAGGTTTATATATTTCGGTTTTTAGGGTTTGTAGGAGTAGTTTTAGAAGTAGATAATCTATATTTCATTGTATTACTTCACTTTTCTTGTAATCAAAATCTTAGATTTACATTTCAATACAAAATCTTTTCATTTTCATGCTCTTGTCCATGGATTTTAGTAGCTAAGCTTGCTCTTGGATATAAATGTGAAGATTGGCCAAGGGTTTCCAAGCTTTCATGGAGGTATAATGTTTTTCATTGATTTCATCTCTTATTCCTTGAGTTTATTACAATAGAAGCCTAGATTAGTTAGAAAACCTAGTTTTAATATTATATTAGGTAACTCCTATGCACAATCTTAGGGTTAGTATAGGGTTTGCACAAATCAATGGTTTGAATCTATGGAATATTGATTTGTGGTATATCTAGCCTCTATTGCTAATAAGTCCCAATTCCTATAGTCAAAATCTTCCGAATCAAAAGTTCATAAAGAGACTTTTAATTTGAGTTATATGTTCACCTCTATTGAAGTTTTGGAGATTATATTGGCCAATTGAAGCATTTGTGTCCAAGCCCCCTTTCCCTTACTTCTCAAATTTAGTTTAATTGTTGTTAATTACTTTAATTAGTGTAATCAAATCAATTTTTCGAAATTCAAAAGATTTTTGGTCCTTTTGTTACTTAGATTCAATTTGCTTAGTTGTAATTCAATTTAAGTTAGGTTAGTGTTCTCTAAGTGTTGATCGCCTATATTTAGCTTAATTCTTGAGAAATTAGACTCCAGTACTCACCGAATTTATACTTCAATTACAACACCCATTCTCTTATGGAGCTCAATTTTCGAATATCTTTCAAATCAGTTTAGATCACCATCTTTACTCACAAAAATGAGGGTTCTTCATCAATCCACTAATGATTACTCTTGGTATGTGATCTTGTCTTAGTCATGGTGAACCTATGTCAATGATGGACTATTTCTGGTCATAATATATCTGTTTCTTAGCCAAAGAAAATTTGAAGTTCATTAAATACATACTTTGTAGTTGGGAATGAAATTTTGTACTACGGATGATATGAGTGCACTATTTGTGAAACCAAGGAAGAGATGGGGTTTTCGAATGTGGGTGAAGTTGCATTTCATGGGCACGCATGTTGAAGGGAAGGTAACAGCAAGTATGTTTTTTTTTTTAGTCAAGGTTGTGAGTGCAAGGTTTATCTTTCCATTTGTATTATATGTTCATAGTTTATAACGAAATTTTCCAGTATTAACTCTTTTCAAGCTTTGTTGGAAATTCTAGTTTTTTTGCTAATATAAATTATTGTTGATATTATATTTTTTCCTTGCACATGTGGTTACAGTTGAAATTGCAAGAGGAATTTCACCGTAAAAGTGAATAGGATCGTTTGGAGTGTACCCTCATCAATTAACATGCTGGAATGAAGCTGAATGTGGACACATGATACCAATTTTGTTAGATGCGACTCATCTGCGTGTTATTTGATTTTTTGAAAAAATTGAGTTGTTGTAGCTACTTTTGTAATATTTTTATTTTAGATGTTTCGATCGCTACTGCTAGTACATTTAGTTGTATTTATTTGCTAAGTTTATGTTAATTAATGTTTCATTGGCTTTTTTGTTATTGTCTTCCAAATAAAAAGGAAAAGCATAGATTCAAATTGAATTGAAGTTCTTAGCACTTTTATTTTTTTTAATTTTTTTATTTGAATTTTTTAGCATTTAAAAATTTCACTAGTGCAAGAAATAGTGGCATTTTTCTTCTGCTGGCACTTGCCCTTGTCATGAATGACACATGTCACCTAAAAGAGGAATGGTGGCATTTTCAAATGCTATTATGTGTGAACTTATATATGGCACTTGTATATAGAGTGGCACCGGTATTTTTGAAATTTTCTAGTTGCATAATTTTCTAGCAATGCAACTAGATTGAAAAATAACACTATAGGCCTTTTCTGGTGGCACTCGAAGTGCCACAAAAATCCTCAATCCATTTTATTTTAGTGGCACTTATAGATGAATGAAATGCCACTAATACCTAGATTGACATGAGTATCCATTGCATTTCTTGAAAAATGCCACTATAATATAAAAAACGCCACTATAAGCATTTTGTTGTGACATTTTTGGAGGTCACTAAACAAAGATGTGATCTAGATTCAGATAAAATGTTGACTATTTTGGCACTAGTAGCTGAGAGGCCGAGACAAACAATGTTGACTATTTTGGTTGTCTTTGCTTTAGTAATTTTTATTAGGTTTTTAGATTAGCAATTTGTGAGAAAAAGCACTATGGGTGTAATTTCATCATATAGATAGATGTAATTTCACACAAATTAAGGAACATCAACATGAAACTTCAAACTTGAGAGATATTATTATTATTTTGTTACTGGGTGTTGAGGCATTCGACTCACTATCCTTTTAAATTTGTGCAAAATCATCATCATACGATGAAGTACATGTAATATGCATTGCATGAATAATAATTAGTCACAAGAGGGCGTGGAAAGGATTCAAACTAGAGACATCGTGCTTAGAAAGAGAACCAGTCAACCCCTAGACTACCCCTTGTTGTTATCTGAGAGATGTTATTCTTTTTTATTAAATTGCACTAATTCGATATCCGAATTGACATCATACAAGCTGCTCTGAAGTTAAAGACATAATAAAACTCAGGTCATTGTGATTGATTCCTATTACTATAAGCAAAAAAAAATTATATTTATTACAAGCAAGCGAAATTGAAGATTAATTAAGGGATTCCTTTACAAATTGAAAAAAGAGAACTATCACCTTTTCGCCCAAATGATTGGAAGTTTGAAAAAAAAATCAAATTCATAGGAAGATATTAGAACTTAAGCATTTTGCTTAGTCTTTTGTAATGTGATAAGGGTTCATAAACCCTTTTTAATATCTACCACTCTCATGGAATAGGATAAGTTCCTTAGAGTTCAAAGCAAAATAAAAGACATTTGAATTTGATTTTTAACTTAATTCATAATTTAAATCTTTCCATCCTTTTAAAATTTTAAACATGACCTTTCTTTTTACTTTGTGGAAAAATTTTGTCGGGTCATTATCAAACTAACAAACTATAATAGATGTGGCTCCGCCACCGATGACATGGTTTACTGTCTCATAGTTTGCATTCGAGTTTATCGCATTTTTTGAATTTAGAAGGATGAAATCTGTTGGCCCTTTGTGTCAATTGGAAAAAAAAAAAAAGACAGCCGCATTTGGGGTAGTATGTAAAGATTGGAATTTCAATATATTAACTCGGCATTGTTCGAGTAAAAATCATTTATTTGTGCTGCTCTTTCTTGAACTTATTTCCTCTTCATTCTTCTAACAATCAGCTGTTGTGTATTGGAGGTTTCGCATGTGAAGGAGCATAATCTATCCCTATGTCTTCTTCATCTGCAGCATGGTGCTCTTCAACAATGGAATCCTTTTCTCCTCCAAGTCCATTCTTCCTGTTCAGGACACTCTCCTCCTCCTAAATTCAACAACAATTTAAAACAAAAATTAGAACAAAAAGTAAATTAACTAACTTTTGTAGGCTATCGAAAAATGTCCAACATGTGTATGAAAAAAGTTGGAAACCTACATGGATCTTTTCATTCTCAGTCGGCAAAAACCCGTTTTCCAAGCTTATCCCTTCACAAAAATAACAAAATAAATTTAGAACACAAAATGTATAAAGTTGCACAAGACCTCATTTTAATGTACACGGGATAGAAAATTTTGCAAACCTTGAACCATGCAAAAGAGTAATGCCAATAGAAGAAGGGAGACTAATGCAGAAGGCTTCATTTTCATTAGGATAAAATTGAATTAAAGAGTAGCTAGTGTGGTTTAGGCTTTTAGGGTGACCCTATTTATGCTTGCAGTTTGTGCTAGTTTCATTTCTTTGGGCATATATTCATAAATGGGCATATGCTTTTCAGATACGTGATTAATTAAACTTTATAGTTGATGTATTTAATTCCTCTTTCTTTCTAAAAAATACTGCAAACATATATAGAAAAAATGATTTATGCGTCAGGGCACACCATCATTAGTTAGATTATTTACATTTTAGATATCAACAAATAGAGATAGGGATTTGATCTGCTTTATTATGAGTGGATTTCAAATAATAGGGTGAAAATAGTTATTTCAGATCAGCCACACATCCCGATTCTAGCTGTACAAAGATGGTATTAAAAAATGAAACTGATTGTTTTCCACTTATGTCTTTAATCCACCTCTAACAACTACCTCTCACATGAATTTACAAATTA
Source organism: Euryodendron excelsum (assembly GCA_033060915.1). Lineage (NCBI taxonomy): Eukaryota > Viridiplantae > Streptophyta > Magnoliopsida > Ericales > Pentaphylacaceae > Euryodendron > Euryodendron excelsum. The sequence continues at coordinate 27,599,086 of CM065393.1, forward strand.
AATACCGAATCCATTGAATAAATATATCTATATATTAAGTGGGTGTATATATAACATATGCACTGTGCAATGCACTGTATATTAAATATCGAATCCATTGAATAGATTATCTATGTATAGAAATTAGCAGCTTGCCCATGCAATGCACTGTATAACATATGCTTTATATTCTATAAATTTCTGATAGAAAAGGACTATTTTGTATTATACATTGTTCTTGGGTTTTGTTGTAATATACATTTATGCCAAATACTTTCTAATCAAGATTTCATAGCGAAAATACAGTTAGATCTTGAGGAAATTAAGGAAATATAATAGTCACTAGCTGTGACATCTAAAAGCAATGTATTATCATAAAAAATAAAAGAGAGAGAGAGAGAGAGAGAGAGAGAGAGAGAGAGAGAGGAGCATATGGGCTAAATTTATAAATTTTTTAATTGTTCTTTATGAAACATTTGTTGTCTTCTGGTTGGTGGCAATAGAATTGTTAGTAATCACTGGTTAGCGATAATTGGTCATGGATGAGAGACAAAGAGAGGCAAAATTGGGGAAAGTTTAAAACGAAAACAGATTGATATAAAAGATTATTATCATCATTTGCCAAGTAGGAGAGTAAGGACAACACATCAATTTTAAGGGGAAAATAGAAATCACTGTGAAATTACCTGTTAACCAAAAATAACGAGATACTATATTAGTTACTCTTGTTGTCCTTAAATATAGTTTGAGTTTGAGAATCTTTTAGAGTTTCAATTAAAAAATATGAAAAATGTTTTAGAAAAAACACTATATTAATTACAAAAGAAGTTTATTTGCTTTTTCCTTCTAAATTCAAGTGTAACCTAGTGAACTTTTTTCAAAGGTGTCTTATTTAAGGTTGTATTCAAAATTTACTTTTAAAGTGGAATAAATTTTCCCAAAGGCAAATTTTCATCTATCTATCTATACTATATATTGTAGCTATAGGTTAGGAAGTCTATGAAGCTGAAAGTTTTAATCTAATTTTATCAAAATTTTCGTTTTTTAAAAGCGTATGATACATATGTCATACTATTATTTGTTCCTTTTAATTTACTTATTAATTTTAAACTTCATAAATGTCATATATTAAGAGTTATGGTAACATTTTAAAATTTGCTTTAATTATAATTCTCCTAAAGAATCTTTATTAATCATCCATTGATAATTATGGTAACATTGTTAAATTTTTTAATTATAATCCTCCTAAAGAATCTTCATTAGTCATAAATTAGATTTTAAGTTTCTAAAATAGAAAGAACTAATGTTATTAAATTATTAGCACTTTGTCATATATAAGAGACATGTGAAAAAATATTATTGGTTCTTTTTAATTTTTATTATTTCTTCTCAATTTTATAAATATTATCCATTGATTGATATGGTAATATTTGCAAATTTTCTTTAATATGCTTCTTCTAAAGAAAATTATATCTTAATGCTATAAAAAAAAAATGACACATGTAATGAAATTATCAAAAAAATTTCATTTTTATAGTCTCAATTCACATCCCTTTAAAAAATATTTTCAAGAAAATAAATAAAAAAATGAATTTTTGAATAGAACTATGATGAAATTATTTGTTTTTTTAATCTTACTATTTTTCAAATAAAATATTTCCATTTTATTTTTCATAGTATTTACATAAAAATAAATTGGATGTAACAAATTTAATTATAATAATATTATTTTACCTGGATAATAATATTTCAACCTTTTTTTGTCTCAAGACTCCAATATGGTTTCATGTTATTTTGTGACTTTAAATGATAATGATATTACTATTTTGTAACAAAATTTAATTTCACTATAAAATTTATTGATTTTAGGTTGACCAATATTTTCAAGTTTAACTTACACAAGCATTCATAATTTATGCAAGTATAATGACTACGAAAATTATAGTGGCCAAGTCTAACTATGAACACATGACAAAGTAATATTTGTTTACTTTACACTTTCTTAAATTTTAAGTAAATATTTTTAAAAGATGATTAATAGGCTCAAAATAATATTTGATATAACTACATGCATGTATTGAATTATTAATGCTAAACATTTTAAATACCTAGATTTCTAAATTTATAACTTAAGGATAATTTTCTTTATTAAAATAAATTTGAAAATCAAATTTTACTAAGCATATTAAGTAACTGATGATAAATCAAGTCTCTTTGACTTTAAAATACAAATTATTTTTAAGTAAAGATTTTAGCTTTGAGTAGCTATATATATGCATATGTGTATATCATTAAATGAACTCAATAGAAAATTCATCTAAATATATGACTTATAAATTTAACCAATGTAGTCTCTGAATTGAAGAAAATTAAATTTTTATTCAACTAATAATAACCTTCCTATTATCGAAGCCATTTTACCCACAGTGGCAGCACAATGGAGACCTAAAAAGTTTGTTGAAGAGGGCTTAAACTAAAAGTTCTTCAATTTTGAAAAGTCAAGGTAAAAATATGTGATCATAACAAACAATAAAAATTTATTCACCTTGGCAAAAATTTTAAGAGAAAAAAATCACTTTAAAATATTCACATTAAAATTTTAGTTTCTTATTACAAGTTAGAGATATTTTTTACAATCCACTTTTACAATTAATTGTACGACTATATTAATTATTATAGTCTAACATTAATAATATAATTCGTGTAAGTTTCAAACAAATACAACTGATAATTTATTTTTTTGTAAAACTTTTATATTTAGTAGCAATTCTTTTAATCCATGCATAGCATGGGTTTAATGCTAGTAAACTATATGAGAATTCATAGTCAAATATTTTGTGATACGTACTTTGCACATGTAACACTTCGAGATTTTGTAGGAGAAACTTAACATTAAATTTCAGCAATAATACGACATGTAATATATATAGAGAAAGATAGGGGCAGCGGGAGAGAATTTAAATGCTTTTAATTAATAATAGTGTATTGTATATAAGAGTGGCTAAGAATATTAATAGGGTATGGCATTCTCATTTTAATGGGGAAAGAAATTTTAATTTTTTTCCGGGGGAAAGGGGGGAGATTAATTAATTGATTTTGGATTAATAATTTAAGAGAAAGAGGGGATAGAGGGGTGAAGGGGGAGGGAGAGTTGAGGGTATGTGAGAGAGAAAAAGCTTAAAACCTTAATTTAAAATAAAAAAATACTATACATAAATCAATTGCTCAATCCATTTACACACTCTGAGACGTAATTGCATGGGTCTCACATGCATTTATCGATATGAGTCCTACTATCTTATGTCCTATAATGTGAAAATGGATTGAAAAATTTATTTATGTATAAGCATAGAGCATTGCCTTTTAAGATGATTATAGATATGCGGTCGATCATATATCTAATTGGCTTCCTTGAATTATTCATATTAAATATGTAAATTTCTCTATGAATCTACCCAAGACGAATAGGATGGGCAGATTAAATAAAAATTGAAATAGTGGAATGTTGAGGTAGAGATTAATTTTAATAATAAATAAATAAAAAGGAAAGGAAAGAAAGAAGGGGTTGTTGAAGTTATTTCTCTTTTTGTCTAATTAATTATGAAGTATGAGCATTGTTCTCTCTCTCTCTCTTTAAAATTATATGCTTTCAAAGAGCATAGTTATGGTGCGTCTCACTGTCTCCATAATTTTTTATTCATTTATTTTTTTAAGCCCTTAATTACATATATAAATAACAATAAAAACATATTGTTCTTTAAAATCTCTTGTGGTTTTCTTTCTTAGAGGACAACTCTAGTGCTCTACTAGTAGTAAATTCAGTTATTTTCTTATTCAACAGTTTCAACTTTTTTCACTAAAACAATCTAACCCATGGATCTCTTCATAAAAAATTGGACAGAATTGGATGTGCTGCGGTGTTGCTTGATTCCACTAGAAGCAACAGAGGAACTTTAATTGAAAAAAAACTATTTTCTACACAACATATTTATTTACCAAGAATCAGTCAATTAATCAGTAGTTCAAAGCCAACTAAAGCTATCACAAACATGTATATATCTATATTTATATATACATATATATCCATACCTTCATAACTTAAAATTACCAGTTCCAAATTTACATAGCTAATATTTTTTTTCTTAGTGATTTTTAGATTTTAGAGGATTTGATCACTTCTGAATGAAACAGTGTGCAAGATTTTAATTTTTTTTTGTCAACTGCTCTAGAGTCCACTGCTGCAGTAGTGGGTCACCAAATTTACGATATTGTCTGAAAGAAATAATGCTGATGATCTACATACATATATATACATATATAGAGAATATAAATCTCTAGACTTGCAGTTGAACATATTTGTTTTTCAATCTAAGCTATGTAATATAAATCCCTATGTTTTGGATATTGGATTTGAGAAATGAAAATGAAATTACTTATACATATTAAAAATAATTTAGTATAAGCAATTGTATATGCAAAAAGCCTTATAATCAATTGATTAATTATTATTCATTATTAGTTAATAAAACAAAATTTCATGTTAAAAAAAAGACGTAAACACATCACATGATTTATTAGGAATTTAAATAACAAACAAAACATTGACCTTAACCAAGAGGAACAATGTTAAGTGGAAAATATATATGTGGATGGCAGACTATAAATTAATGCTTTAATTTCATTTTTTTTTATAGCTTTCTAGAGAAACTATTAGAATTCTTCATATGACAACTTTTCATTAATTGAATACTTGTCATGAGACATGCATGATAAGGCCAAATTTGATAATGTGATCACATTGTATGAACTTGTGTGCGCCTATTGACATAACAATGTGGTTGGATAGTAGTGTGGGGCCTGTGGGCCTAATTTGAGTCTGATAAATCATTTTACAGGAAGGGCTATTCCTATATATTTATTGGTTATGTCCCCTCTCCACTACTAACCGATATTGTTTTTCTCATTGAGATCTATCATATTGGGGAGAATGAGAGAAAAACCTAGTTCACTTGAAGGCATAGATTTAAGGAGAAATTTGATGAGTTGCACACAATAGCGTAAAGATATATGTTTTTACATTAATTCGAGTTTATGTGGATGTTCTAAATTCATATACATATTCAGTATAATCGTCTATAAGAATGTTGAAGTTCACTAACGAATATCGGTGTACGCTGTTCCACTTGATTATTTTTAAACTTGAAGGAACAATCATTAAATCGTTCTAACAGCATGACAATCTATGTCTACACCAATTATAGAAGCATTAATAGCATAGACCATTATTAGTGCTTATTTTCCACACACTTTTCAAGCATTTCATGTACATGCTCATATACATCCAGGGTTGGTCCAAAATGTTGAAGACACCATACCCCAATGGCATACCCTTTATTCAAGGTCCACCACATTCTCAGCTCATTGGGCCACTACCCATTTGACCCAACATGGGACATGTGAGCCCACATGCAAGAGTGACCACTCATGGGTCATATCATGCAATCAATAAGTGAAACATGGTGGGTCAAACCCATATAACCCTGGTGGGACACTGCATGTATATAGATACAGATACAAAGGTTTTTTTATCATATAATGCAGCACACCTACTTCATTGAATGCTAGCCTTTGTAGTTTCTCATGTGCAATTTTCTTCAAGGATTTATGGTCCCAAACTTAGAAAGCATTGGAGGATTTGTTATCACAGTAATGTTTGTAGCCTTTCATTCAAGGTTTTTGCCTAACATTTTGGTCTTTAGAGACCCTTCTGTCAATCAAATGGTTAGGAATTAGGACCATGGACTGTTATTTCATGTGATACTTGATAATCATATACATTTCATGTGCAAGGCAAGATGTTTATATATATATATAGATTGTATATGATCATTCTCTCTCTTTGATGAAGAGGCTCCACCTAATTCAAGCACAGATAGGTTGAATGCATTAAACTACTTAGTATTTACCAAAAAAGAAGCATTAAATTGATGTTATTTTCATACTTTGCATGTAATATTATGTAGGTAATTACAATGCCTAAAGAGACGAAGCACCCCAAGTGCTTATGACTCAATCATGGAATAATAATTTAACAATAATTATAGAATTTACTATGTACAAAAAACTTTCTAAATCCTAAAAAACTGCAGCATTTCTGTAATGCTGTCCAACTTCTATCCCCTTTTCATCCTTCTAAGACGATTTTTTTCCCATTCTTTTTTGTCCAACACTACTCAGTTGTGTATTGGAGGTTTTCTCTTAGCAGGAGAATAATCCATCCCAGCTATGTCTATAATGTCCGGATAGCTCTCGGGGGCAGCCTCCCGGTGCTCAGCAACCGGTGATGAGTTGACGGAAAAGTTTTCTTCGTTTCCACCGAGCTCATCGGCATCTGATTTTCCCTTGGCGTTGGTCATAAGTTTTCTATTGTTTCCTGCAAAGTAAGGAAGAAAAAGCTGTTTAATATATGACATGGGCCTCAGTACATGCTTATACATATATATACAATTGCTTCACATGTTCCTTCCATTTAAGTTCTATTCAAATAATTCAAACTTGACAATAACTTATCAAGTTCAAGAAGATACAAAATTGCTTCGTGGAATACATGGTCATGGGTTTGAGTCTTTTGAAAACTCAGCTAGCGCTCTTCTAAAGAAAACTAATAGTCGAGAGAGAGAGAAACCTAGGCCTAAAGAGAGACTTTAATGGTGCTTGGGGTTGTGAATCCTAGGTCCATCGTAGTCTTTAATTTTTGGTAACCAGTGGTGGGATACCTTGGTTACCCTTGAAATTCTTCTCATCATGGTACCTGAACAATGCTCAGTATCTTTGCAGTGATCAATAGCCTCTCCAACAGCTCCTTCAGTTGCTTTAATCACAGTACCCTCCTGCATTTTAACAAAGAAGTTTATAACCATTAGAACTGGAAGATAAGTGATATATATGCAATATATATATGTGTGTGTGTGTGTGCTCAAATGAAAGCATAGAATATCATAACACATGATACCCACATGGATTTTATGATGCCCAGCTGATAGAAACCCTTTGTTCAAGCGTATACCTGCAAAATAACAATGAAAGTAAGTACCCAACAAGATGCAAAGCCACATGTGACCAAATTCAAATGTTCCTGAGAGATATATAATGGGCATACCTTGAACTTCAGAAATCAAGATGGAGAAAAGTAGAATTGAGACTAGCAAAGAAGGCCTCATTTGGGAAGAAAGGGTGTTTGAAGAAGAGAATGGAGTAATAGACTAGAAAGACGAGGAACAGAATGTTTGAGTTCTCTCTCTTGCTTTTTTTTCTCTTTTGGTTTCTCTTTCTTTCTATGAAGAACTGAAATGTGCATTAAAGCTTCTGAATGGTTGATACATATATCTATATATATATATATATAAAATGGGGAACGCCTGCTATATATACAAAAGGGATACATACATGGTCTCTGGGGCCCACATTAAGTTCTTGAAAATGGTAACTATTAAATTGGGATGGGATTGGGGTTTTGGCAAAAGGGAATTGGAGTTTAAAGATATTTTGAGGGGACAAAACAGTCCTCACAGAATGGGGGGACTCCATTTTCTCGAAATTAATAGTCTCCAAACGAGACAGTTCATTTTTTTGGAAATGACATGAGAGTGAAAAAGTGCACCTTCTTTGGGCATTTCCCTAAACTGCCCCACCCCTTTGGGGTGTGGTGTCCCCCATTTGAGTGTATCCTAGAAGATCAAACCACAGATTGTCCTAATGATCACACCGTCTTTCCATCAAATGAATGGCGTGGTGTTGCACATTTGCCCCCAAAAGGTTTAGTCCTTGTCCCATCTTCATGGAATCTTGAGAAGAAGTGTGTCAATCTTTCAATTGTCCAATTGATTTGCCAATTGCCAACCCTTGATTGACCATCTTCTGCATATGCATGTATAGTAGCTGCATCATTTGACAATCCCAGCTTTGGCCAGTCATATCCTTCCCTTTTGGATGGGTAATCAGATCAGAAGGCTATATGCATGTGTTGTCCCATGATTTTAACCTATCAATTTAAATAGTATGGAAAATTTGGGAAAATAGATGTGCCACCCCTTCCACCCACACACCCCTCCAAAATAAAAAAAGCAAAAATACAGTAACATACTTCAATCATTTCAAATTATTTCCACCACCCTTACTTTTGAAATATTGTTAATAAATTTTTCCTTCCATCAAATAAACGATGTTAACTGATTACCCATTTGTTAGTTAACCCTTCTGCTAACTAACTAGTAAACGCTGAGATAAGCATTAATTTTTTTTTTTTAAAATGACTAGTTTAACCTGATCAAACTTCTCAAATCTCAACCTTCCTTGTTCTATTTCTATTTTCTTCTCCGGCCCAATCCCTCATTTCTCCCATTTTTTGTCAAAATAAGTTCTCTGTCACCTACCAACCCCTTGTTAGACGGAAAGAAAAATCTATTTGTTAACATTTCAAAAGTAACGAAGCAGGTGTAAATTTAAAATAATTGAGATAAGTTTCCGTATTTTCACAAATATCGGAGGGTGGTTTGTGTAACCTACCTAAAGAAAAAGGAGGCCTTTGTAGTTTAGAGTCAATTGTTTCATAAGTCACATGTGCGTGAAAATCTGCCATGAACTCAGGGGTGTTTGGACGCTATGTGTATAAGTCATAAGTCATAAGTTATAAATTATTTTTAAAAATAAATTTTTTCAAAAAACGTGATTAAACATAAGTTATTTTTTTAAGCTACTCACCTAAATGCATTTTAAAAAAATCATAAGCATAAGTCATAAGTTATTAAATAAGCTACGTCTAAAAACCCCTCACTATTAAGTACTATTGAAATTACTGAAATACAACTATGCAAGCATCAGATTCTTGAGCAGGCAACCCATAAAGGGCGTTTAGGTAATTCAAAGTTATGCCTTGAAGATTGTGGTTAGAGCTCCGTTTGGTTGGGTTTTTTTAAAATTTTTTAACTTGACTTTTTTTGCTTAAGCAAAGAAAGGCAAGATTTCGAATTTTTTTTTTTTTGGCTTTATTGCTTATCTTATCTCGTTAAAAGCAAAAAAATAAAAAATAAAAAATAATTTTTTTGCTTATTAATCAAAAAAACTTGAAAAAACTATATCAAACAAGCTTGAATTTGTGAAATGCAACCAAAAAGACCTTCCCTCAATTGATTACTAATTGAAAGGGAACAAAAAAAGGAGATATTTTTAAGTAAAAATGTGAAAAATTAGTAGAAATTATAAATATGACAATGCTTCACCTCTTAAATGACACAAATGGGAGGTGGGTCCTACACCTGCTAAGTGAGGTATTTGACCTTAGTTAGAAGGAAAAATTCATTGCATGTGAGAGGTGGGCCATTGCTCATTACCTTCTAAGTGGCTGAATAATTTTTCAAAAAATTAAGACATAATGAGCCCATTAACAAACTATTTAAAATGTGTGAAAGAATTAAAGGAAGTTTTGGGTGCTGAAACAAGAGATGTGAAAAAAAAAAGAAAAAGAAAAAGAAAACACCACAATTGCTTGTTTTAATCAATCAAGGTTGCAACTCAGTTAAAAATTTTGGGAAAAGAAGTTAATTACACTCCGTTTGTTTGGACATAAAATTTTTTACGCTAAAAAATGCTTTTCATGAAAATACAAACGAAGCGAGTATAGGTGAGTAGCACCCCCGAGAAAGTCAGCAATTTCACTTACACATCACATTGTGCAATTAATGAGAAGGCATGAATTAGGTTTTGCTCACGTCACCAAGAAGACACGGCAAGAAGGTGGGCCCAAAACACGTGTCAAGGCTGCAAGAGGAGTTAATGCGACGGCCACGGAGCCACCGCCCTGTCTGTATACTTCACTCCGCCTGACGTGAACGGATTTGTCGTTTAGTTGCTTGGAGGCGGCCATTCCATGTGGACGTCCACATCCCCTGTGCTCCAAACTAGTGACGTGGCATAAAATTTGGTCACGTGGCGAAGGACGAGTCACGGGGTGTGTTTGGGCTGCGGGTAGCAGAAAGACACACCAAAGGCGATAGTGTCGGGGCTGTCAAGGGTTTGGTTTATTTAATGTGACGGTTGGGTTTTACATGATTTAATTGATTTGTAATATTAAATTAACTGTGTTATTATTATTATATTAAATATTTATTTTGTTTTAATTATAATATTACGTCATTATGTTAATATGGTATAATGGGTGTATTTTTTTAATATCTCAGGTTCAAAATTTTTTAAGTCTTATTAACTTTTTAAGACTATTTTAAAGTCTTTGACTTAGTAATTATCTAACTTGTGTATGACAGAAGACTGTACAAGTTTCAGAATTAATTGAGGTACACGCAACTGACTCAGACATTTGAATAGCAAAAAAAAAAAAGTTAATAAATGTTTGAAATCCTAATTTTATTTTACGTAAAAAAATTTAAATTTCAAACTCAATACTCCTAACAATTAAAATTTACATGATTATATAATTTTAATTTTTTAATCCGTTATATTATATTAACATAATAACATAATACTATTATTATACCCAATATTTACTCGTTGATAATTTGTTATTTGACAAAGCTGCATAGTTCTTGTCAGCAAAACTACTCGGTGGTAACACTGTCACCTTTATTTTACCTTTTAAAAAGTGTTGGATTTTGGATAAAATGCCTCACTAGCATATGGCGAATCCACTTTATACGAGAGAAACAGTAAAGACACGTAAAATTTTTACAAATAAAAGATTTATTGTATACAAAAAGAGAAGTAAAGACATGTAGTGTTTTAAAATATTGAATAAATATTTCTCTCTCTATATCATTAAGTTTGTTGTGCAGCCATCAGGATAAAAAAAAATCAGTGGAATGGTAGCTCCTTTTATCTTGGATAATTATTACGATCTTTTTTTTTTAATATAATTGACAATAACATAGTTTCTTTGTAATTTCAAAATGTAATGTTAGCAACGAGAAAATTTATATAAAATTTATGTGTAAAAGCATGTGATTTATTAATTATAAAAATGTTGTCGTCATATTATTTTGATAGAATTTTGGGTACAAATTTTATAAAAAAAAAATATTTTTCTTTATAAAAAAACATTGTTGTACAGTTGGATTAATTTTTCCATCTGTACACCCGCGATTATTTTGACAATGGCAAAAATTACTAATGTTGCCTTATAAAAATTAAAAAATACCAATTTTATCCTTTCTTACTCCAAAACCAAACACCCCAGCTCTTATACGTAATTATCTCTACAGCCAAACATCCCCTACCTACACCTCACCTCTCACCAGAAACACTTTCTTTTCTCCTCCCAGTCCGCACCACCTCACCTCACCTCACCTCACTCTCTCTCTCTCTCTCTCTCTCTCTCTCTCTCTCTCTCTCTCTCTCTCTCAACCAATAGTGAGCCTAATATCACCGTCCCGGCCGACACCTTCAAACAATATGTGAATCAGTGGCAGAAGAAGGAAATTAATTTAGGGGAACAACCATTAATTGCAACTAAGAATTTTTTTTTTCTTTTTGACCAACGTTAGGACATTGTATTATATATATATATATATATAATGTATATTAATTTTTATTAAAATATAAATAAGTCTTTAAAGTAAAATAACTGTTTAAGGTGCACATTTATAAATTTTCAGAACAGAAACTGAAAAACATTTCTAAAACTATTGGTAAAAGTAGAATTTTTTTTAAAATTTGAGAAGGTAAATTGAAAATTATTTTTAAAATTGAGTGAAAAAAAAGGTGAATTTTGAAATTTAAGGGGTAATGGAAAATTTATTTCTAAAATCATTGGCTAAAATAAGACTTCTCAAAATCTTGGGGGGCATTTAGAAAATTTTAAAAGGTAAAACTAAAAATTATTTTTAAAATTATGGATAAAAGTAAAAATTTTAAAAGTTGAGGGGGGCAAATGCCCCCCCTCTGGGCATGAGCTACCTCTGCCTCTGATCCCAATTAATAGCGAGTGTGCAATATCATAGTATTCCTTTTCACCTTTTTTTTATTTATTATGTTACTAGTTTTCTTCATGACTGTCTTAACAGGGATTTTTGTTCATTTGTTATGAATAATCGACTAATTTGGATATTCAATGAACCATTTTCTTGAGTATATATGCACATAACATAAATTTTAACCACCACCAACAACTAACATAAAGACCGAAAATACCTTCTTTTTTTTTTTCATAGCAACTTAAGAGTAACTCACAAAAAGATTTAATCTGTTTTTTGGGCACTCTACAACCATTAAATACCTATGGAATAAGGTTAATAGAGTCTGTTGGAATAATAGGAGAGAGATATAGAGATAAGAAGAAGAATCCTAGAACCAAGTCTCAGTATCATAATGAATTGTCTTGAAATAATGAGGTAGTCTATTACATTGAGAGATAGCCTATATATATATAGACCTAAGAAAAGTGAAGAACAAGTGATAGAAAATTGGAAAGTAAACACAGAAGCAAACTAGGAAACTAGCAAAAGAAATCATAGAACTAGAAAACTATAGAATTAAGAAACTATACTAATATAGTTTAACATTTTCCCTCAAACTCAAATAGGTAAGATGGAGACCAACTTTAGTATAAAATGATGTCATAAAAACAAACACGAATAATGCCACAAATAGTTTAACTGGCAAGCCAAGAAAACTTCGAAGACGAGAGAGGAGCCAATAGTTTCAAAGAGGCTTAGGCGAGAGAGGAGCCGAGAGAGGAGCCAAATGATCTAGAGAGGCTTAGTGTCTCGCGCGAGGACGGTTATGGTTTACAGATTATATTGTTGTATGTTTAAAGTAAATCGTCGTTATAGTTTACTTGAAGTACCAATGGCAATATTTAGTCGCATAATATAAGGACATGTATAAAAGAAGTATATGTAAATGTACTTAAATTGTTACTAACATCACAAACCATACAACTTAACTAACTGTTTGACTTCAGCAATTCTTATAATGTTAAAATGATGAATTCAATTGATAACATATCTTTGATCACTATCTTATAATGTAACTAAAGATAAGTCACCAAGTTCTTGCTTAAAAGTGAACAGTTAATGCCAAAATGATGATTTGGAACATTCTTTTATTCCTAGTACAACCATATTCTGATAATGTAGCATACTTCTATCTAAATATGAGAGAGAGAGAGAGAGAGAGAGAGAGAGAGAGAGAGAGAGAGAGAGGGAGGGCGGAGAACCTAATTTTTCACTTTCTTCTTGCAGATATGATGTATTCATGGAACTTATATTAAATATGCAGGCGAATATTCATGTTTGTTCAATTTTAAAATAGAAAACATATGTACATAAATTATCCACGTGAAACAAGAAAAATGCATGCATTAGACTTTCAAAGAACTCAAGTGGTGGCATATAACAATTCCTTTCTTAATTTTCCTTAATTTTTTTCTGGTCACATTTCTTGATCTAAATTGCTCTTACACTTCGTTATTTAGTGGAGCCTAAATTCACCATCGACAACTCACAGTTTCGCATTAATCACATTTCTTGACGACATTTCGAGCTCACTGCGATTAGGATTTAACAAATGAATTTTAGGTTCATAAGCTATTTGCGACAATGGCCAAAATAGATGGCAGGTCTATTGATGATAAAAACGAATTGCATGAACTTGATATATGTCAAATCAGGGCATCATCAAAATGCCCTTTAAACAAACAATAAGCATATTAGTCATGAGTTTAATTAGATATAAAATGTGGGAATGATGAATACAATACGAGATACATTAAATTCCTATATAAAATTATATGTCTTAATGAGAGCAATTCACTTCCATCAAAACACCCATCATAATGATTTTAAATTACAAAAAAAATGTTATTGTGACTTTGAATTACAAAAATGTCACTGTCACATCAGTTTGTATAGCAATTTTGTATAAATTTTTTTTTGTAAGAATAGCATTTTTCTTATCGGAATACTGAAATTGTTTTCATACTTAAGCCAATCTTGTATGATATTAAATGCTTGACATTAGGGCAAGAGATCAGATTTTTGTAGTGGGCTTCCATGTAATATCTATTCTGAGGGTGTAAATAGAGGGTGAAGACATATTTTGGAGGAAAAGTATTGAGGCCTAGACGTTGAATTTAGGAGAGAAGCTTTCATTGCAAATGTTAATGCTAGATTTTCACTAGTTTTAATGAATCGAAACGATTACCAAAATAAGAAAAACTTGATGCGATAATTGCATTTCTAGCTTTAATGACAGAAATTAGAAAGTAAAAAGAAATTTGTATCTGATGAATCATATTCACAGCGATTTTCAGAACTTTTCGTCTTAGTGTTCGATTTAGAATCAGTCTTCTAAGCGCTCATTTTCCATCATCAATGAACCCATTATCCATCCAAGCTCTCGTTAGTTTCTATGTCTCAATGAACGAGCCCCTTATCCATCCCAGCTGCACGTCACAAAATTTTTTTTTTGCTTGCCATCACCATCATATGCTTATATTCATGGCATTGTTTCCTAACTCAAGTTGACTTTTACTTTATGGTTTATACTTATTTGAGTTTGAAGAGATGTTAGAGTATATAATATATTAATTTCTTTATGTGTGGTTTTCTGTTTCTATTATTTCTTCTTTGCCATTCCCAGGACTCCAGTTGGACTGTACATTGGGACTCTACTCTCAATGTAATTCATAATTCCCAATTTAATCACAGTAAATTTTGTCCAATTCCAAACCTGCACTTTCAACATGAGCACCGTGATGTGGTGTTGGAAATTGCATGCTATTACAGCACAATGGTGAGGACATGCGGCATGAAGACAACTTGATTGGTTTTCTGCAGGGAACAATCATAATTGCAGAACACAACCCAAATCATGTGAAGAAAAGAAAGAGAATTAAATTTTTGTCATCTGGGCTGCTCTATGTGGGCCTCAGGGACAGGATAAAAATCCCTGGCCCCATCACAAGGATGATGGGATGGGGTTCTGACAGATTCCAACATGTAAAATAATTGCATGGGTCACTACAGCATGAGAAGGAACATTTCATGCTAAGTTAGACACATTCATAAATCAGATAGATATCCAATTAATGCTATAGTAGGAGACAGAACCAAAGTTGGTTCAGAACGATTTCTCTCAAAATAATGCTACAGAGTTTTCATACAAAAAATATTTTTCTTTTCAAAAATTTGTACATAAAATTCTGTCAGAATGATGTGGTCATGATATTTTTGTAATTGAAAGCATCAGGATGGGTATTTTATTTTAAAATGAAAAGTTCTCATTCAACCACATTATTCGATACATGATTATATACGAATTTTTCGATCATACAGTATTATCATTTTCATATAAAATGATAGACTATTTGTGATCTTTTCATTCAAACCAAAACACTCACCCCTTCAGCTCATATTTAAAAAAATATCACTGTTGTATGAATCGGGTGGAGTTTTTATATAAAAATTTTCTTTCTCTAAGAGTGCAAGACTACTTAAACGCATTCCTATGCAACATAAGAACATAACTATTGAGAAATGGTAATCCTATAATGCATCACATGTGGTGAACAAAGACATTGTTCCTAAAGTTGAACTTGTCAAGATTAATATTATTGTTTGAAATGTATCATATTATCATCTTTCTTGTAGGGAACCCAAAATGAAGCAAAACCCTAGTATGAAGAAGCAAAGGTTCCAACAAAAGCTTCACAACATAAACAAGCTCTTAACCCCATAGTAGGAACCCATGTTCTTCCTACAAAAACAAGCATAACCCTAATGATACCATATAACGTATCACATGAATTGTTTCTAAAGTTGAAGTTGTGTAAGACTAATTTTTTTCTGTTCTTGGATTTACTTCCCATGTTTCCCATGTTTCCCATGTTATCATCTTCCTTTTAGGGAATCAAGATTGAAAGAAAACCCTAGTATGAACCGGTGAGGTGCCGACAAACCTCACAACATCAAAGAGCTTTTCAACCCAGAGTAGGAACCCATCTTATTCACACGAAAGAAAACAAAACTGTGTCATGTATAGGCGTTGAAAACTTTTGTGTACTTTGTCTTGCAAGTGGCTATGTTTCAATTCAATCGGAAGCAACTCATTAGAAGTCTTATTTGTGTCGCTTAGATTAGCACAAGAATGGCCGACGATGATCTTCGTATGCTTCTCTTGTTTCCTCTCCAATGTCTCTTCCCATACCTACTTGATGAAACCCTCACATGGGTTTTGTGATACATTGTCACATGGCATGAGCCCCCACCTAGCCTGCCATGTACGAGCCTGTCATGGACATGGTTATGGTCATGGACCATGGTGGATGGAGCATGACCCTACTCCCTCAGTGCTATGCAATGCATGTGTTGGAAATCGTGTCGGATTGGGTCCTAGACTCAAACCGAGTACTAATGGAGAGTGGATCCTACAATGAAATGGGTACGTACATGTTTGTAACGAGAATATACACAGTCATTAGTTTGTAACCCTTGCATGTGCCTCTTGAGGAGGTTATATAAATCCTAAGGCATCAAACATAAATTTCAACCTTAATCAATGTTTTTTTGTCTCTCCTTCTCTTTATTCTCTCGGTATAATACTAACAGCGGCTAAGAAGGCTCTTGTACCGTAAATTGTTGCGTGTAGCTCAACGTATTGTAATTACTAGGCCTGGCAAAGTGAACTCGAAACCATCCGGGTTAAATGGGTTCGGGTCCTGCTACTACGCTAAATGGGCTGTTGTTGGGTTGGGTTTGAAACACTCAAATGTAAATGGGTCTAGACGGGTTGATATGTTGGGCCCGTGAGACACACATCCAAAACACCCGTTGGACACGAAAACCCAACACTGTTTCGGCTCCCAATTAGGGCTCTCGTCTTCGGTTCCCAATTACCTCTCTCGCTTATTGTCAACGATCACACAACAAGAGTTACAGCCGAAGAGTGATGATGGGGGATCAACATTGCATTGCTGGTCCTTGACAAAGTGTTACAGCCGAAGGCTTCCAATTCGAGAACCCTAAGGCTAGAAGGTACTTTTATTGTTAGATTTTGTTCTCTTTTCTTTTCATGATTTTTGTAAAAGCTTATGCCATAGTGGTAGTTGTTGAGCTTTTGTTGGGTTTGGTGTGTATTTTAGCATAAAAAAATGCATGATTTCATGTGGGGTGTCTATAGAATTGATTGGTTTGGTACCTTCTTGAAAAATTTCAGGTGGGTTTTCAAGAATTAACACTGCAGTTTCTAGGGTTAATTCTTGTCCATGTTCAGGTGTGTAATAATATTTCTATTAATTCCAGAAAAACAAAAAAAGCATTCTATTATCAATCTACAGTCTATTAGCTGCAAATTGGACCTATATAATTCCCAAGTTGAACACCCTGGGCTTTTCTCAAATTATTTTAGTCCGTTATGAAATGTTAATTCTTTTTCATGTTCATATGATGTGTCCATCAAATACTGAATATGTTATCATAATATTATAAGCAGATTATGAGCTGCTCGGGATAAAATTCTCTTCAAATTATTTTATCTTTCTTATGGAAGTTGGATATCATGTTCTTTAATTGAATACAAATTGGATTCTTATTGGAGAAGTACAAGCAATTTCTTTTATTTAGAATGTTGTGTATTTCAAAAGATTTTGTGGGTATTTCCTTTGAAATCTTCCTATAGAAGAAACTGGAGGTTATCTAATTAATCAAATTTTGTATCCCAAGTGTCCCTGCAACAATATCTGCATTACCTTGTTAAGTGAACAGTTGAGGTGCAGAAAAAGAAAATGTATATTTAGCCTGTTTTTGTATCCCAAGTGTCCCTGCCATGCATCAATATCTGCATTATTCTTATTGGACATAAACTGTAGTAGAAACTCAGCTTGTTTGTATTTGTAGTTATTGAATGTACAGGTTGTTCAAGTTCTTCTAGAACCTCGAGAACATAATCCAGTGGAAGAAACCTTGTGGTTTCATACTATGGAAGAGATCAATATAAAGGGAGTATTATTTTGAGCCATTTCTGCTAGAAACTTAAAAAGTTTCCAGAAAAAATATATGACATTGTTGGTTGTTAACTTTTAGGACTTGAATGGTTTTGATCCCAGCAATTATTTTGAGGCAAAAATTTAATAAGGATGACTGTTTCATTAGCTTTTAACTTTATGGAAGTTTTTTTGTTTTGGATTATTTTCTGTAATGGTTAGAACTCTTGAATAAAGAGTCTTTTTTATTATGAAGGCATAGCCTATAGTAAGCTACCAAAGGTAGTTATGTGGTTTTGTTATTATTATTATTTTAATCATGACATGTAATGGTACAGATCAGTAAAATAAAAATAAAAATAAATTTAGTTATTGGTTAAATGGGTTGGATGCGGATTCATGGGCTCTAATTGATTCATATCTAATTCATCCATATCTGACCCGTCAGGTAAATGGGCGGGTTTAGTTGGATATTTTAAACTTGCAACCCGTTTAGACTTGAGCCAAACCCGTTCATTTATCGGGCCTAGTAATTGCACTTCATAGTTGTAAGCACCCCATTTTTGCCCGCTCGGCAATCTCCGGTCTGACTGGGTTCGGTTTCCAACATCACAACACATGCAGGTTCAAGATGAACCTTACAATTTCCAATCTAGCCAACTAGTCGCTTCTCGGGTCCACAAAGACTTGCTGAAGCCATAAGCACTATTATTCCAAGCAGCTTTCTGGGCCGGGCGGTTCCGGAAACCAACGTCATCCAGGTAGCTTCCCGGGGTCGGGCGATCTCAAGGGCCAACACCTCATTAAATTTCAAACGGTTTACTTCTGGCGCCTGCTAGCCCGCCAACGTAGAATGTCCATCATTTGGTAGCTCTTCGAGACCGGACGTTCTCAGAGACCAACACCACCCTTCCAAGTAGCTTTCTAGGACCAGACGTTCTCAGAAATCAACATTACCCCTACAGGTAGCTCTCTAAGAACAGGCGTTCTTGGAGACCAACACCGCACAAGTAGTTTTACGAGACCGAGCGGTCTTGGGAACCAACACCTAGATCAACATCGGCGCCTGTTAGCCCGACTCGGTAAAAAATGACCAAATCTACCCCTTGGGCCTCCAGGCACGTTTTGGGAAAGTTCAAAATCCCTCAAAACGATAAGTCCATCCTTCCAAAATGTTGTTAAACCATTAGGCGTCCCCCGTACGCCATTTAGTCCAAATTCGGTCCTATTTCGACCCACTCCAGTCAAAATGACCGTTTTACCCCTGAGCGCCTTAGCACGGCACAAACCCTGCAGAACGGTAAAAGACTCTCCCAAAACTATCTCTGAACAACCCTACACACTTAACACAACACACCAAACCATTCCTGACCATTTCTAGCCAACCCCGGTCAAAATGACCGTTTTGCCCCTAGAAGCCCAAGTATGCCCTGAAACAACACTGGCCTTGGGATTTCGAGCAGAGGATTTCACCACACACCCTTGTTTAACCCAAGGAGAACCCTACGACACTAAGCTCACACGACTCGACAAAAGTTCCCTGGAGCGTCTTGTAGACGCTCCGCCTAAATTGTCTTCTCTCCCGATTCCCTGGTTATAACGCACTATCAACTGACTTGAGAAATGCGTAAATCAGGGAATTCTCGAAAGCTCGTTCATAGATCTTTCCATCAATACGGTTTGATTGGATAGATCGCTTTCCGAAGCCCTTCATCGTATGGCGCAAACACTGCTACTTTCGACGACCCCTGAAGCGTCTCGCAGACGCTTTACCAAGGTTGACTTTTTTCCCAATTCCCTGATAGAAACGCACAGTCAAACGACTTGAGAATTGCGTAAATCTGAGAATTTCCGAAGGTATTTCCAGAGTACTTTCCATCGGTACGGCCCGATCAAAAGGATCGCTTCCCGAAGGCCCCGATCACACGAAACGAAAATAGCCACTTTCAAACACCCCCAGAGCGTATCACAGACGCTCTGCAAAAGTGACCTTTTTGGCACACTTCCCAAGACGATATCCCACGCTTCCAAAAGTAATTCAAACTTCCTGAAAACATGAAAGTTTACCGAAAGCTTTGGGAGAACATCCCGAGTGCGACTGATTCCCCTGAAATCTTCCCATTTGACTCAATTATCGAGGCAAAATTTGGACGAACCTTCCCGGTGGTGGAGCGTATGCTACACGCGCTCAAATTTTGATCAAATCGACCGACTTTCGATCAACGGTCAAGATTTAACCAGTACATAGGGTGTCACGTGTCATTCTGGCAATGAAACAGTACCTGCGCATGTCCTACATGAGCAAGGCCAAATTTTGGCCATGCGCATGTAGCACATACGCCAAGCCTGTTCCAGATTGTCTATAAATAGAGGCCCCCCCCTTTGTATATTCCGGGTCCGAAATTGATGCGAAGTTCTGCTGAAATCACTCTAGAAACTCGAATCCTTACATATATTCCACCCCTCCAACACTTAGGCTAGATTCTACCTTTCTCAAGCCTATACACTCCATATACAAGGCATCATACACACTTACACACTCCACTCTAGCCTCTTAAGCCCTCTTCAAGTAACTTAAGCTCCAATCAAGACATCCATTGAAGACTACAAGTATGGTGAAGGCAAAAGGTGGTATCCCTTTTACATTTGTACTCTCCCTCACTTTTCTCTTATCCCTCCTAGGCTACTTAGGCTATTCTCTATTTTAATCCCCATCTTCAACCCCCCTTTCTTGCATGCTTGAGCCAAGGGGGCTCCTAGATCATACTTAGAGGAAAGCAAGTGAGAGCCACCGTGTAGGGGGACCTCTCATTAGCCTACTTTAAGATGGTATGGCCTAGGAGCCCTTTGTTTATGTGGTGTAGCCTAAAAGCCTTGTATGTGTGAATCATGACCCCTTGCATATTACTATTTTGATCATGTCTTGTGTGCTTGGTTTCATTTTATGCTTATTGTCATATTCCACCATGCTTACATTGCTCTTAATTTTATGTTATTTCCAAGTTCTCCATTTCTCTCAAAAATTGTTCCAAGAGTTGGCCACTTGAAGTGTAAGATGAGATTTTAGGAATTATGCTTTAAAAGACCTTTTACTAATCCCCTAACTTTCATTTTGGCATCATGACATTTTAATTTGCATAAGGGTTACTTTCCAATTCTCTAATTTTCAAGATTTCCATTCTTGTAAGTGGAGTGGTTGGAATGGTCCCGTGGAACCCTCTCTTGAGTGGTTTCCCTTTTGTTTGGCCATATGAACCCTTTCTTGATGGAATGGTCTCCTTGAAAAGTAGTTTTTCAAATCATTTTCAAAAGATGATTTTCAAAAATGCATTCTCACCATCTTTGCATCAAAAATGATTTTCCAAAAATTGTCATCATGTCGATTTTAAAAACCCCCACTCTTGTTAAGATAAAGGTTATAATGGCCATGAGGAAACCTTCTTTAGAATGGTCTCCAATCACCAACCATATAAATCATACTTTTGGCTAGAGTCAAAATTTTCATGGAAATGATCTTCAAAAAGATTGCCAACCATGGTCCAATGGCATAACATGTTTTGTTTTTCAAAACTCTTTCCAAAAGTGCTTCAAACCAACTTTCAAAATCATTCTCCCAATCCAATCCTAGATTAACTTGACCCAAGTTGTTCAACCCTAGGTTAACTTAACTCTAGTTATCCAACCCTAGATTAACTTGACCATAGTTAACCAACCCTAGGTTAACTTGACCCTAGTTCATTCACCCTAGGTTAACCTAACCCAAGTTAGTTAACCTTAGGTCACCCTTAATCCTAGGCCAACCCAACCTAGGTTAGTACACTTCAAGGTTTCAACTCTTGAACCCTTTCCTAAATGATCATTCAATTTTAAACTATCCTCCTAACTCATTTTTCCAAAACCTCCTACTCTCTTGATTTCAAAAAACCAACTCCATAAACTCTTCAAATGTCCCTACACTCCATCTTCAAAGCATTTCCAAAAACGTTTCAAAAGGTCACAAACCTAAGGTGTCCCTAGCCCTCCCATGGTTAGAAATTCCAAGGACAAGTGATAAATCAAGAACAACCTCTAAAGTTGTCCGTATTAGGATTCCAAACCCTTAGTCATTTCTAAAAACTATTTTCAAAAATTAATTCATCAAAACATTCTAAAATCATACCTCCAAGGTTTTCAAAACAAGACTTCAAAAACACTTTCAAGTTCTCTTGAGACATGCCAAAGCATTTTTCTAAAACTCCATCAAGTTGATTCAAAAACATTTTCAAGAAACACTCCACCATTCAATTTCAAGTCAAAACTTCCAAGATCACAAAGGGTCTTCAATTTTCCAAAGACCCCAAAGTGTCTTAAACTTTTTCAAAGACCCCAAAGTGTCTTAAACTTTTTCAAAGACCTCAAAGTGTCTTAAACCTTTTCAAAGACCCAAAGTGTCTCTAAACCTTCCAAAGGTCCTAATGCGCTTATTTTTCATCGGGCTCTTGTCCAAACTACGAACGACCTGATTTTCGCCAAATGAGATACGTAGGCAACCTGAAATGGTGCGGTCATAACTTTTATTTCAACTTCAATCCCTTTTTCCAAAAAAATCCAATCAATTCAAAGTTTATATTTCAAACTCTTTCAAAACCCCCATTATTTTCAAACTTCTTCCAAAAACTTGCATCATGCATCATCCATCCGAAAAGTGATGACTAAAACCCGTTTTTAAAACTCTAAAGTGGATATTAAGTGGACAGTGATAACCGTTTATTCTAGTGAGTGAACAAAGGGTGATAAGACATGTAGGTACCGCAAAGGCGGGGTAGGGTGATGATCTTAGGATATCTTCCCTTCAAACAACCAACTCCCGAACCATAGATTTCTGTTTTCAAATGACTAAAATGGAGTTATTTTCCAAAAGGGCTTAAATCTTTTCAAAGGTTGCCAAGCAACCTATTTTTTTAAAAACCCTCTTTTGAGGGAGTTTTCAAAACCTTTTCTCAAAAGACCCTAAGTTTAATCTTCGGATTAACACTTAGTTTTAGGTGCTCTAACTCACCTTAATCAAGTTAGGTGGCGACTACTATTTTTCTAGAAAGCCCTTAATCAAACCAATTTTCAAACTTAGTCGCACTTGTCTTTCTAAGAAGATGAGTTCTAGTGACAGAGTTCCGTGCTTTTTGTGTCCGAGCTGAAAGGACCTTGGACACCCTTAAAAATCGAGGCGCGACAATAGCGAGCATTAATACATGAACAACAGATAAAAAGCACATGAAACGTTTTCGATTAGTTTTATATTTGTATCTGGGCTAATCCGAATAAGGCACGCTTTGGAATGACATTTCCGCATTACTTCATGTTTTCTTATAGTATGCATGGCTTGAAACTTTGTAAAACGATTTATATTTCTCTATTTGCCTTTGGATTAGAACATATGGTAATGATTTACATGGCCAACTAAATGCAACACCATTGATGAGATAATGTGTTTTTCAGTAACTAAGTAAGGGGCGTTTAGGTAACTAGCTTACAAGTTATAAGCTAGTTTTAAAAAATCTCTTTTTAAATAGCTTTTCTAAAAAATTATGTTAGATATAAGCTATTTTTTTATTATTACCCAAGCATAATATCAAAAAGTTATAAGCATAAATCATAAATTATTAAATAAGTTGGGGTACAAACATCCCCTAAAGTTACAAAAGGAGACAAAAACAAAATCACAAAACAAACGGACATTGTTTGATTTGTGGATTTTGTGGAGAAAAAGAAACTAAAATTCATAGAAGTCATTATTCCTTATGTGGTTAGTATGGAAAATAATGAGGAAATAATAATGAAAGCATGTGAAAATTATTATTTCCATTTTGTTATTTCTCCTTCTCTTTTCCATGATTTATTATCATTTGATAAAAAAAAATTTTAAGTGGGAGGAAAACCATGAAGAAAAATATTTTTTCCTCCTCACTTTTGTTTTCTTTTCCCTTTTTTTCTCTACTAAAATAAAAATAAAAAACACAATAATATAGCTTAACTACGCGTGGGTTTTTTATATGGTGCAACTTTTTAAAGAATTTATATAAATACTTACTTCCTTCTTCATAATTTTTTGTTATGTTATTTTTGCTACACTAACAAAAATATTTCTCAATAGACAATAGGACAGCATTCAAGCTAATTTATGTCACTATTGATGAATGTAATAATTAATGTTGGCCAAAAGAAAATTTTTTGTTACGTTTTCGGCACCTTAGAGAACTGTTACTTGTTTGCCAGTGCACAACAAGAATTGGTAACTGACCAGTTTTTGACCTTGCTACTGCTTCTTAATTATAAGCTTTTAACAGATTTTTTTTTTTTCTTTTTTCCTCTCTTTCTTCCTTTTCTCTTTGTTTTAAGGTAAAATTTTTTGGGTGATGTATATATGTATATATATTGGTCCGGGGTGAACTGTTTCATTGGTTGCTGGCTTAGATGGGCCTCCAGCTTGCTTAGGTCCAGTGCTGGTTTGTTTAATAACGCCAAGGGCAGGTCAAGGCCATTAGCTTTATTATACCCATTAAGGGGAACACTCGTATAAGGGTACAACTAAAATATGTCCATGTTTTTCAAATGACTCCAGGTCGACAGAACCCATGATACAAAAACCGCCAAGCCCACTTTATGCATGTGGTCACCATAGACAATCTCTCTCTCTCTCTCTCTCTCTCTCTCTCTCTCTCATGAGAAGAACAAAATTTTGTGTAAGTTGTTTTCAGCCAAACTGCTGTGTTTGTTTGACAAATTTTTCTGTAGACAGCCGAGAACAAAATAGCCACAGGGAACAAAATTCGAAATGTCACTGCTAGAGTTGCATTGCTAATCGGTTCAAAGACAACTTTCTTTTTCAAAAAACTTGTAGGCAATTGAACAGAGATTTTTGGGTATCTTAGTCCACCATACAATTGAACATCTGCAGATCTTCCTCTCTACTAGTTATTTAAAACCCAAATTTAACCAATATGAAATTCATGACTGTTAGATATTTTCCATAAGTATAGCTTGCAATGTTCAAGTTGTTTGTGGGTTTCGTGTGTGTAAGACTTCGTCCGTCCCATGTAGAAAGTTTAGAAGACTTTCTTTATTTTTACAAGACTTTACACATTCTAGTATTGTAAATTAAAATCAAGGTGTTTTGGGTGGTAATCCGGCATGCGTGTGTGGTATTCATGCACCCGTTAAAGTTTATAAAATTATCTCATGTTATCAGTTTCAAGATACAATTTTCTTTTTATAAAGAAGTTTTAAAAGGAAGTTTTGAGAAATTGCTATATATAGATTCAGCCCCAACATAGTGGGGGGCAAATATCATTTTAAGGATAATATACATTGATACGCTTCAAAGCCAAAAGTTTTTAATTTCAAATTGTCTATTTCTAACAATGACTAACATGAATCTGATTCCTCAAAATGTTGCTGAGAAGCTATCGTCACTTCGAAAATGAAAATGAGGGTGTCATGCTGGATGTTCTTCAAATTGGGAAGTGCTAGCCTCCAGTGGTTGGTTGCTAATTTTTGCTATGATAGGAAGCACTGGATACATCTCCTGTATAAATTGCTTGACATCCAACTAATATTTCTGACGTATCTGTCAAGCAAAATACCTCTCAGTTAAATTTTTCTGTAAAATTTTATCTTCTACTCAGGGGCATGAATAAATTGCGTTCACTGGTCATCTCAAATGTTGCAAATCATATATACGTATATATATATATAAATTTTGTTTGTCTATGTATTTTGCATCTCTTTTATGTAAATGCTCTGATACTTTTAAAATACCACGTCACAAGACAATTGGTTAGATAACTATTAAATATATTACAAATCCAAAGATATTATATTATCACTCAAAGATAAAGAACACTTCATTCCATATAATATGCATTAATCTAAACATATTTAATTATAATTGAAAGCTAACTAATATTAAAAGACTCTTTACAGATCTTATGAGGCTTTTTAAATTAAATTAGTCCAAACATCATATATATATATATACAAGTTGTGTTCACCACTAAATTTTGCATCTCTCCTATGTGGCACTTAGGTGACACTTTTTATGCTCTTATATTTTTAAAATACAATGAACATGTTTATTACTTAAGTTCCTTATTTGCTACAAAAGTCTTAATTTAAAACAAAAAGTATAGATATCTATTAAGTTCCCTAACTGAATAAATCACAACTCTACACAATGGGGTTATTCGTATAGATATTTATTAAGTTTTCTAAGTGCAGAAATCACAACTCTACATAAGTCATATTTTAAAAGAATATAATATATATAATTTAAAATAATAAATATAAATATCTAAACGATTTTGTGTATTGTATCAAGGAAGAAATACGTCACAACTACATCCCAAACTCTTGCAACATGTGTCGGTAATTATATCCTTATGAAAAAATCATACATAATAAATATATTTGTATAATATATATAATTGGGAGCAACGTGCGGTCTCAATCCTTTGGGTGAGGTGATTTCTTATGACACACGCCTATCGATGAAATGAAATTTCACTAACGTTCAACTACTTAACACCTCTTCCTATCTAAAAAAAAAAAAAAATACTTACCATCTCTTAATCGGATAAAACTCTAAAATTATATATTCCATCTATACTCTATATTCCAGCAAAATTTTTTGCCCTCATTGCATTCCTTCTCATCACTCTATCCCCTACTTCAGGTATATTATCATATACATACATATTATTATAGTTCATTAGTTATATGCAAACTCAGTTTATACCATCTTTGCATTTTATCTCTTTATTTTGGCCTTGTCATGTGATTTTTGATCTCACCCAAACATTACTTCTTTATTAGGTATCATTGAATTTCGTAGGTTTTTGACTTCAGATGGTACAAGTTGTTTGGTAGTTATTAATTCTTATATATGTTGATTGGTTCCATTCTGTTTTGTTGTTATTCAATTTTTCATGATTATGAGTTTACGATGTTGAATTTAGTAGATATTGAAGAACACTCGAACACTTTCTTGGATTATAAAATTTCTTTAGAGTAAGCTATGTATGTTCTTCTAACTTCGAATTTTTCACTTTTTCTTGAAAATTATATTTAATAATTATTGCCGTTCTCTGCATGAGAATACAGAACAGAGTAATGCCTTCACTTGATTCTTTTCTGGGGTTTTTAAGATCTTTGACTTCTTGCTTCATTCTAAACTCGAATTTTGTTTTGCTTTTTTACTTTCTTTCTTGACATGTACATGGAGTGTGTAGGTAAAGATATAAACACGCACGCGCACACACACATATATATAGCTAACTGGAGGTATTATAAATTCTAATGGGGTTTGAAACTCTAAGTATGTAGAATTGGGATGATAAATGTGGTCATCCCTTCTTTCTCTTGTTATTATATTTGTCTCTATTTTGAACTTTGTTGTGAATCCAAACTAATGACAGATTTCTATACAGCCACATAAGCTTTGTAAGAGTAGGTGGATTGATATTTGGTACTGTTCACTTATCGGAAAACAAAAAAGAATATAAAGATCAAAGCTAAAGATCTAAGAAGTAAGGAGTAAGGACCCAGTATCGTGATAATCACTCTCAATAAAAGCTAAACCACCCCCCCCCCAAAATCATTTCCAAGAAGATGCATTAAAATCGTCTATAATGTTAGGACAAATTAAAATTGTCAATTTTGGATAGTATTTTAATAATTGTAGATTTTTTAATTAATTATTTATCATATATCTATTATGGATTTAAAGAACTATTATTATCTCGTGCATTGCACGGAATTGACACCTAGTCATGTTTATATGAGAATGAATTTTTCTTAATTTGTTTCAAATTGTTTCACCTATTTGCATTTTCTTGTCCATTGCTCTTTGAAACACTTTAATGTTTTTATTTTTTATTTTTTTCCAGATAGTAATATGTAAAGATGAAGATAGGGTGCTAAAAGCTAAAATGTGGTGCTTGGAAGAACAATCTCAATAGAAATCAATTTGCAAGAAAGTCAGTAAAACACTTTGCTATGCTCAACTTATAGCAACAGGGTTTTACTAGCAGCATGAAAACATTAAGGAAAATGGTATGCATAAACTAATTTTTAACCCACAAGACACAAAGTGAATGGATCCCATATACTTTTGTTAATGTGTGTTGGGTGTCCTACTAAATTATGTCTTGTGAGTGAGAAAATAGATTGAGAAATTGATTTTGTATAGTATTACTCAAAACATTAATTGGGAGAGTGAGCAAATCTTCAGTAGTTGATTAGAATAATATGACATTCTACTTGCTGGAAATTTTGGATGGATAATTTCAAGAACAGAGTAAAATTTTCAGAACATCAGATTATTTATGCGCAATTATTAAAAGTGAAGACTTATAAGAAGTTATCAAGAAATGAATTGAAGCTCTTACCATCTTCATCATGATCAGATAGAGAAACAGTCAAAATTTCCAGAGATGGATTGAATGCAACTGAGACTGCTACTGTTCCTCGATGGTTTGCTTTAATGGTGAAGTGAACACCGTGGTTTGATGGTAGCCATGGTTTCATACGAAGACAATTTGTAATAACCACGAATCTTACCCCTTTAAGGCCTTGCGTCTCGCGAGGCGAGGGAACCGCAATCAATCAACGACCCCAAGTGCAATGCCCTCGATCTCACACGATCGTGTGTATGAGTTGACTCTAATATAATATGTAATAATCACAAGACCTTTCCAAAAGTGCTAGCCAAGAATGTGACATTTGGTTTCATTACTCTTATACATACCCAATATTCCCTATGTAAACTTCTTATATTGTACTCAACACAATCGAACGCGGATACTCAACACAAGCGAATGTGGGTCATCACACCACTACATGTATCATTCAATTAGGAAGATTTTTTTAGATTAACTTAAAAGTTATATAAAATTTAATTTTTAAATCAATCAAATTGTAATATGTGTTATTTTTATATTATAAAAAATTAAAAATTTATAAAAATTGAATTGAGAGTTTAAGACTATAAGACATGACAACTTATTACTATAATACATAGTATAGATAGTTACTAAAATTTTAGATTGTCATTTAGTGACTATCCTTTATAAACGAATAGACCAAGTTTTGTTGCTTTTTGTTTCCACTACTATCTTTTAAATAAATCATGGGTTAATTTTATATTAATTCATAATGTGCCATGACTATGATAAGCTGAGAAATAAATGTCAAGATTATGAAAAAATTAATTGAATCTCAAAAGTTTTAAAAAAAATGTTTCATATATAGTGAAAATTGGTTGAATATCAAAATTGTCTTACCAGGCTGTTAAACATACCATGAATACACAAATGATATGTTTTGACTAGATATGGACGTTATGATTGTCTTCTATGAAATTCCAAATTTGTTTAGAGCGTTTTCACATCTACTACTATATTGTATAATGTTTTTTTTTTTTTTAGCATGGAGGACATTGTGGATATTCAATCCTTGGAGTCCATTTAGTTTAATTTTCACCTTCCATTAAAAAAGTGAAATTTATATAAAGAGTTGTAATTTGCAAATGTCAAAGAAAGTAAAATAGGATTCAAATACCTGACATAACATGTAAATATGGTTTTACGGGGGTGATATAACCGCGTATCTTGAATTCTCAAGGAAAAAAAAATAGAAAGCAAGAGTACAAGTACATTATATTATTTACGAGTGTTTTACTGTATACATGTAATTATTTTTGCTCGGGATTAGTCTTCAAACAGTTGTGATATGGATGGCCGGGCACGACACTGAATGGACATATATATACCGTCTTCGTCTTTGTTGATTTGTTCTCAATTCATTTAACTGCATTTCATCGTAGGCGTGGTTGCCGGAAGATCTTGTAACAGAACATCGAGAACTTGATCCGCCATTCTATGTGATTGAGGGTCAACAAAAATTCGACTGTTGATACCAACTGCTAGCCTACAGCAGCGACTAGACTGAAAACGTTGAGAAATCCAACAACAATGACCTTCTTCATCCATGCAATTTCTCCAATACACGGCAAACATTGCAAAAACTAAAGCTTGACTCTTCTGTCTGCGAGTCGTTCCGTTATTTTTTTTATTTTTTTTGAAGCAAAAATATTGATTGATAAACGGGAAGGAGATACACAAGGAAAGGACCTAGACTGACTAAGCCACAGAAGCTTAGCAGAAAACGGCCAATACCACAAAAATATTTTTTTTGTGATCATATTCTTGTTTAAGATTTGTCATGGACATTTTATAAACACTGATATGCATAGACTGTTACAAAATTTTTATGCATAATTCTTTATTGTAATGACTAGTAGTGAACTCGTGCTCAATGATCAAAATTTTATTTTGATAGATCGTTTTGGTTGGCTAAGAAATAAAAACGTTTCAAAAATATTTCGTAAATGTTTCAGGATGTTTTGAAAATATTTCAAAAATATTAAATATTAATATATTATCTTTTGTAGTTTTCTCTACAACATTTATGGAAAAAATATAAATTCGTGTTGGCACCACTTATTGTTTTGGCATATAACATTGTGCTTTAGTGCATTTTTCAATGTTACAGTGTGTTTTGATAAAAATAATAGAGTTTCATTATTCCATTGATATTTTGTTTTGGACTCTTTGAAAACAAAAACATTTCGGCCATTTTGGTGGAAACAAATAAAAATTTTGTTCATTACCCCTGCTAACTGTGCACTTGCAAAAAATAGAGCACTATTAAGGGTGATTCAATTTTACATAGGTCCAGTTAATATTTAACAAATCTAAATTCATTTGCTTGGCGAGTTGGCAATATTTTATGTTTTGACATGGGCACCCAGAATATTAAACTCGTGGGGTGAATAATGTAATTCTGCATAATGGAATCCATGATGTTAGGCCTGGTTTACATTTTAATATGATAGCTATTTAATTCTTGTACCAGCTCATTGAGTTCTCTTATTATTTTAACTCTGTGTTAGTATATCAAAAACTAAGAGCTCATTAGAAAAAGACAAGAAATCAGTTTGAAGTATGCTAAATAGCTTTATGAATTTAGTTTTATAGGTTCAATAAATGGAAATCTCAAGATTCTTTGGAAATCAATACCAAGGATCACTAAGTTATTTTAATTAAGGACTCCCAAGGTGTGTATTAAATCTCACTTTGCTCATTCCCCTTGTAATAATATTTTTATCCAAATTCAAAACCCCAACTCATTTTGGCATATACTGATTCTCATAATAAAAGTTTATGGGGCGAATTTTAAAATATAAATAGGTATAATAAACTCAAATAATATTTTATATATTAACTAGTTCTTTTAGATGAGTTCCCATGATTATAACTTATTGTATAAAAGCGGACTTGTACACACCACCCTTGACTCTATCTATCGGTTGTGGGATAGCACATGCCGGTCACGGTGTTTGTGATCAACTTGTGAGCCTTTCGTGAGGATGCGAGAGGATAGGATAAGGGAGGAGATAGTGACGACCCCAACTTGCGTTGGCATATTTTGACTTTCATATCAAAAGTTTGCATGGTTTATACACAAATCACTAATGTGTGCTGTTTGTTATTGATTATTTACATATGCATAAATATATATATATATATATATAGATATAGATATTGTAAAAAGCAAAAAATTAATTTAATGTTGACTACTTGAGTGTTATGGAGTTAACAAGAAACAAAATTTTCATATTGATAGTAGTTTTGCACTACAGTAAAACTGTGGTGTGTAACAGACTCATTTGATTATATTTCACATCATTACATATGCCCAATGCACAGTGTGTAAAATATCTGTGTATTGCATATGCATGGTCGGTGACACAATTGCGTTATTCTAATATTCGTAATGTGTAATATTAATTTCACTCTTCAATGCATGCCCCAGGTAGACATTTGAATGTTTCCCATTGGGCCTTGGAGTACTTCTGTTTATAACCCTTGTATTTGACCAAGACAATATTTTATTCTATGAGGTAAATTCCCATTTTTGGGTTGTAGATTTGTTTTGATGAATAGGTGGTCAACCCAAACAGCTCTTCGGTTATGAGTTATAGATGACACATGCATATATAGACTATATGCTATACAGTATTGTGTATATATATATAAGTTGCCAGTGACCTTCTAAGTCACATAACGTGGGTGCGTGTAAGGAGCATGATATCATTCTTTATTAAAATAATCAAAAACAAGAAGGTCCCTAGAGCTTGTACGTAGAGTTAAATAAATATTATATTTGTATATTTATGTAATGCATTTATAATTTTATTTTTTTATGCATCAATTTGTTGTTTGTAACCACTACATAAACACTAAGTCAAAAGACATATATAGTTATTAGACGCTAGTTCAGTAATAATGGTGCCTCCGCCTAGACCAAGAGATCATGGAGTTGACCCACCCTCCTCCACCTTCCAGGCTTTTGGCCTTCCAAACAAAAAAAAAAAAAACTACATACACAATAAGTAAAAAAGTGCCTTGAGGAGCGTCTATATTAATATATAAAATAATAAAATATACCTTTTATATAATATATAAGTAATATATGTATTATATACTTATAATTTATATATCTTTTTTCAATATTTGCAATAATATTTATATTGTATACAATACGTCTTTCTAAAAGGGTGTTTGGCCGCAATTTATAGATTAAAATTGTGATTTTTTTGAATTGCATTTAGTTTGCCACTTAAAAAAGCCATTTTGAAAAAATACTTAAAAAAGTGACTTATTTGCACACACCTTTTAAAAAAAAGCCACTTAAAAAACAATTACCATCCAAACACTTATTTTTTTTTTGAAAAAGCCACTTAAAAAAAAGTGACTTGTTAACACTAACTTCAGATTATAAATTGTAACTTTTTTAACGTTGCATCCAAACACCCCTAACATTTAACAAAATAATTGTTCAAATTATATAAAAGAAATAATTTAAACCAAAAATATAAACGAAATTTACCCTAGTGACCCCACCATGGCCCATGAGGTTCGTCAAGTGGATGGAATGCTTTTGGAACTTTTGAGTTCTACAAGAAAATTAATGTTGGGGGGTTCACAAGTATACAAACTGACAAAAATCAGAAATCTGACAACCACGTTGAATACTTTTTTAATTTTAATTTATGCAAGAGAGTATTAATGAGGTGGAATTTAATAAAATACAAAAAGACATTGATTAAATTGGAGACTTAGTCCACCATAAACTCCGTATACAATCAACGAAAATTGAGAAATTCAAGAATCCTTGCCCTCCTTGCTCGTCAAATCGCGCTCTATAATAGTTGATCCAAAGCGATGACATCAAGCTACTCTTTTAAGTTTTTCACACTCACTCTTGATGTTTCTGCTTTTTTTTCTTTGAACCAAAAACTAAGAAAAATATTGATGTTTCTGTTGGAGGGCTCACCTGTGGCTAGGCCAGGGTTTACTCCTATGGGGCCTACGGGTACTGTTGCACCAAAAAAACATGCACTATTTTGATTAATAATTTCAAAATAACCTATGCCACATTATTTTTTGATAGAAAATTTTATAAATTTTATATGACTATTCTAGTTGGATAGCTGTACTCATAAAATATTCGTCCTTTCCTTTCTTTTCTTCTTCCTCTCCTACCTACACTTCGATGCCCTTCCCCTTCTCCTTTCCCTTCCCCTTCATCCAAACATATTTCAAAAGTTGACAAATGGAGAAACGAGTAGCAATCGTCGGTGCAGGAATAAGCGGTCTCATGGCTTGCAAGTACACGGCAGATAAGGGTTTTCATCCTGTCATCTTTGAAGCTGAAGGCAGCATTGGAGGTGTTTGGACTACCAATACTATACAGTCCACCAAACTCCAAACTGAAAAAAATGCTTTCCAGTTTTCTGATTTTCCATGGCCATCCTATGTAAAAGAATTGCATCCAACTCACACCCAGGTAAGAGAGTACATTGAATCCTATGCTCAACATTTCAATTTATTCCCTCATGTTCTATTCAACTCCAAAGTTATCAGCATTGATTATGTTGGAGTTTCTGAGGAAGAGATGCAATCTTGGAATCTATGGGGTGGAACTGGTAAGCCCTTTGGATCCAGAGGGAAATGGCATCTGAAAGTTCAAGACAGCAGAAAATGCTCCATAGAGGTATGATTTTACTTGGAAATCTTCCTCTTGTTTTCTGCCATGCCGAACAGCTTTGTCTCATGGAGCACAAGGTAGTTAATAGATATATACCCCATTGATGATTGAGATTTGAGAAAAGAACAGTCTGTTTGAAACTTGTGGAAGGGTAGTGAAACGAAGAGAAATGATTATTTTCTTTTATTTTCCTGTTTGATTCTACTGAGAAGACAAAAGGAATGGAAAGACTACAAAAGAGGCAAAAGCGAGAATAGGAAGATAATCACTCTCTCTTCTCCTTTGCATTTCAAGCAAGAGAGAGAATTTTCCTTCTACTTTATTTTTATTTTCTTTGCAAAACCAAACAGAGGAAAGGGAAAATAATTTTTCTACCATTTGCTTTCCTTTCCTTTCCCTTTCATTCCACAAGTTCCATACATGCTGGAAGGAAAATAATGTTTCTTTTTAACTGTTGTGAGATTGTTTCAATATTAGAGATCAGTACAGATGATCATGTACAAATCATCTGACTCATGCATTGTCTATATATATTTAATGCATCATTTGATATTCAATTGCGTAAGACCTAATTCGAAGTATAGAATTATTTCCCCTAGAGCTAATCAAGGCTTCAAGACCAACTGAAGCATACAAAAGGAAAAAAAAAAAGATTTCATGTTTGGCAAAAGAAATGAAGAATTAAGCATTTAGATCTTCTTGCATTATAGTAGTCACTTTCATGGTGGTTAATCTTATTGTAGGAGTACCAGTTTGAGTTTGTCATACTCTGCGTTGGACGATTCGGTGGATTACCAAACATCCCAGATTTCCCTCCAGATCAAGGTCCACAGATATACAGTGGTAGAATAATACATTCAATGGACTACTCTGCCACGGACAAAATTAGCTCTGAAGAATTGATTAAAGGGAAGAGAATTACAATCATTGGTTCGCAGAAATCCGCGGTGGACATAGCAGCAGAATGTGCAAATGCAAATGGTGAGACAAAGTTTACTTTTCTTGAACTTGTTACTGAAATATTTGTACAATTTTCAACCTCATACAATATAGAGTGAAGTGATTACGGAATTATGAGCACAAAGATGATAGTAAAATTGATGAAATTATTGAAAATTTTAATTAGGAGTTGACTACCCATGCACAATGATTCAAAGGAGTGTTTATTGGATGTACCCAAGCAACTATTCAAGCTTCAATCTCGAATTCTTAGTCTTAAGCCGCTTCGCAGAACTCATGATCCATAAGCCTGGTGAAACACTCCTGCACACCTTCTTGGCCACCCTGCTTTCACCATGGGTAACCTCTCTCTCCTATATAGCTCTTTGAAATTAATTTATACATTTTTTTTTCTCTTTTTATTTGCGTCTCTTTATATTTTCAGAGATGGATGACATCAAAACTTATTGAAAGCTATCTTAGATGGGAACTTCCCCTGAAGAAGTATGCAATGATACCAGAACATAGCTTTTTTCAGCAGCTTTCTTCTTGCCAGGTCCGGTTACTGCCTGAAAAATTCTACGAAAATGTGGCAGAGGGAAGTATCATACTAAAGAAATCACAAAGCTTGAGCTTCTGCCGCGAAGGCTTAATCATCGATGGCGAAGTTGAGCATGTACAAACCGATCTTGTGATTCTTGCAACTGGCTTCAAAGGTTTTGAGAAGCTAAAAAATTTGTTCATATCTCCAACCTTTCAAAAATGGATAAGGGGGCCACCAAACAGTCCAATTCCTCTCTACAGGTCCTCAATAGGATGGATTCTGATTTCTATTCTCAAATTTTCAGTTTTTTTATCTGATATAGACTCTTTTTATTGTTGCAGACAGATAATTCAGCCTAGAATTCCACAACTGGCAATAATAGGATATGCTGAGAGCTTTTCGAATCTATATGCCTATGAAATGATGTGTCAATGGGTAGCAAATTTTCTTGGTGAGACCTTTGACTTGCCTGGGATTAGAGAAATGGAAAAGGAAATCATCAAATGGGAAAATTACATGAAGAGATATGCTGGCAAGTCTTGTTGGAGATCCTGTATTGCCGTCCCCATATGGTACAATGATCAGTTGTGCAGAGACATGGGGTGTGAACCAAGAAGAAAGAAGGGATTTTTTGGAGAGTTGTTTGAACCATATGGCCCTTTGGACTATGCAGGACTCAGTAGCCCGTAATAAATGCAGATCGAAACTTTGTTACGACTCCTTTAGTAATAAATGCATATGATTTTGGGCTCAAATCATTGTCTCCATTAAACTCCAAGATGCCACGGAAGCTCACCAAGTGATTTTGTTCTGATTTATTGTGGCCTTTTGTAAAAGAACCGTATTCCAGTAAACTCCAAGTTCTCAAGCATATTCAATCCTAGGCTCAATCAACCCCAAGGGTTGGCCTGATGGCCAATGTTTGGATCTGGGAGTATGCTCCCTTCAAGATTTCATATTCGAAATTTTTTGAGCACTTTCAATTCCTTAGAGTTATCCTCAGAGACTTTGACCCAATAATAACCTGGTTTGTGTGGGACGGAGAACTCCGTTAGTCGAAGTATGCACAAGTTGGCTTGGACACTCAATTATAATAAAAATAAATAAATAAATAAATAATCCTATGCTCAACACTTGAATCTTGACTCAAAGGGTGTACTAATCTTCAATAACTAATGTAAAATTCAGAACAAGCTGGCATCTTTTTGCTGTGAAACTAAAATGCGTTGATGCAAGATTATACTAATACTTGGAGAGTATCGAACTTATATTGGTTCTTTGGTGAGATCGTATGGATTGAATGCAATTGAGACTGCTGATACAACGTACTTATAGTTGATTTGGGTATCTAATCTTAATTTTGGACGGGTTTGGATTTCTATTTTAGGCCTAATAAATATTATTATATAGTGTAAGTCTGGTCCGTCTTGTCCAATGACTACCCTTTTGTGGTTCTAAAGATATGGGCGAAACGGCCAGAGTTTTGATGCTATGAACAAATATACATATTGTAATCTCTGTGTGTTTTTTTTTTCCTCACCATTGTGTAGAGTTTTTCTAGATGCATTAACATTCAGAAATTCAGTTTGATTTCAAGAATTTTAATCATTTAATTTATCAAATATTTTTTGAAACCTTTTGAAAGTATTTCGACTATGAAATTGTTTTATACAAATTCATATGGCCAAAATCATTAAAATAACATTGGTTTTGGCATATGTGACACAGAGCCAAAGCCTCAATAAGCTTACCCTGACAGTGGAGTCTCGTCCAACCAAATAATTATGCTAGCATTTAGGAGGCTAGCCTAGTAGTTGAACCTGAGTTGCTCAAATAGAGAGCCAACCCACTTAACTAACTCAAACAACTTGGTTGGTATCATTATTTAAAGTTGTTCTATTTTAAAAATGGAAATAGTTATTCCATTCTCTCATGAAATAAAAATATAAAACAAAACTTAATAACATTTTTGTTGTTAAATTTTTGAGAAAAGAAAAACATGATTAGTAAATATTTTTTATTTTAAAATTCAAAAATAATTTTAAATTTTTAAAAAAAATACTGTTATTTTTTGTATTTATTTTTAAAACAAATGTTTCTCCCTTCTTCTCTCTTGCCACTCATTACCATCTACCGTTACCGTTAGCACCACTGCCACTCACCACCACCACCATCTCCACCCATCGCCATTGCCACCAAGGGTGGAGGCACTCCAAAGACGCACTTGGGCTATAGCCCAATTTTTTTTTTTATACATAAACTTTTAGCCCAATAAGCCTTTAGCCCACCCTATTATTTTTACCCAACCTAAGCCCACCCTAAACCCTTCCCAAAAAAATAAAATAAAATAAAATTCTCTTTAAGTTATTGCTAAAGAGGATCCCAAATGAAAAGGGCTTGTGGACTGTCAATGAGGAATCCCTTTGATTGTTGAAAATTCTAAAAAGGATCCAAAAAAAAAAAAGGTTGGCAGATTCAACCCTCTCTCTCTCTCTCCCCTTAAATTAAAAACAATATAAATATTAGTGCTTCTTGACTAGTTACTAAGAAAAAATTAAGGTCAGTTTTATTGTTTTTTTTTCTTGTCTATACGTTTTTTTTTCTATCTACTTTTTCTTGTTCGTACTAGTTGACTACTTAGTTGTGTTATATTTTTATTTAACTTACTTGTTTTCTCAATAGAATTGAAGATAGAAGAGTTTGTGGCTCATTCAAATAATGTGAATTCTTGTAGCTATTGGTAGACACTTCATATTACTTTATCTCTTCAATAAGAAAGTCAAGTGTTTCAATAATTTTCTTGTTAGTTTATTAACTCTACATAATTTCATGGTTGTTTATTTGAGAATTTTTATTTGTTTATTTGTGAATTGAGTATTTAGGGTTTGAAAAAAATCATACTTTTGCAAAAATATCGATTCAGATTCGATAATAAATGATTTATTCACCGAAGAACCATAGGGCACAACCTCAACAATATACTGTTTTTTAGTACTTTTGTACATTTACATATTTTATGTACAAGTTTGTCAAAATTAATTATAAACTTATTTGGCTTATATCATTTTTCTATAATATATTACATCTTGACTTATAGCCAAGGGTGAATTAAATTCTTGGCTCCACCCTTGGCCACCTCGAATATAGAATTACCAAACGTCCAATAATATTAATATTTCTAGTAGTCTATGTATAATATAATATTATATATTAAAATTCTAGCATTATTAATTTGTTTAACAAACAAAAAAATGAGAATGATCATTCTATTCTCACCAAATAAACAAACAAGGAAATAGAAATAATTATTTTATTCTATTCTCATTCGCTCTCTATTCCCATTCGTATTCTATTCTATTTATTCTCATTTTCATTCCTATTCCTATTCCATTTCATTCATTTTATTATAACAAATAGAGTAAATTTCACCCAACCCCTCTACGGTTTCTAAAACGCACAGCAACACCCCCTTAATTTCAAAAATAGGTAGGCACACCCCCTAATATGATCCTCCGTTTGTTTGTGAGGGGTAATATTATCTTTGTATACATTATGTACACATAATTTGTATATATGATAGTGGCGGTAAGAATTGGCACCGCATATCATTAACTGAAGCATTGGCGTCACTTCAATCCATCAAGAAATGGAAGCTTCCCTTTCTCTCCAGCTCTCTCTCTCTCTCTCCACAAAAATATTTTTCTCTCTCGCAGCTCTCTCTTTTTCTCCAGCTCTCTTTTTCTCCCCCTAAATCGAACGAAAATCTTCACTTGTCTAGAATATTCAAAGACGAAAGGTTAAAGGGTGAAGGCTTCATCTCTGTGGCACGCATTTTACGATCAATCCTTAAGTAAGTGAAACCCCACACTCTGATTTTTAGGTTTACGCTATGATTTTTAGGGTTTTGCTATGAATTATATTATTTAGGACTCATCATTTTTCTCTCAGCTCTCTTACTCTGATTTTTCTCTCAACTTTCTTACTCTGATTTTTCTTTACTGCGTTAACCTCTTATATTGATTTAGGGTTTACTCTGATGTTTCTTTAAGCGTTAACTTGGAATTCTTTTGAATGTTTTGTTTTAGGGATTACTTTGATTTTATGTATTCCAAGGTACATATGTTTTTTGGGGTTATTGACATAAGATTTTGTTCATGATATTCTTCATATAGGATGGTGTTATTTGATTTGAAAGTACATTATTTAGGGACAGAGTACACAATCTGGAATGTAGAAAGCTGTGAGTATTTTGTTATCTTTGTTAAGTGATTGTATCGAATTTGCATTTGCAAATAGTCAGCATTGCTTAGGGGATATAGTGGAGGTTAGTAGCATGATGCCTGTTTCTAATGAAATTGCTCCATTACTAGATGATAATGATGTAGCTGAACTATTTAAAGTGTATGAGGGTAGGAGGCAGGTTTATTTAGAAGTGAGAGATGTATCAGTGGCATCCCAAGTATCAGTACACCACCCTGAACCACAAGTGTTAGTACCTTAACCTGCTCCACAAGATCGTGCCCAATCTCTCGTTTCTCCAACTATACCACCTCATGAAACCCAAGCCCAATCAACACATTTTTCTAATTCACCCAATTCTTCAAGTCACCAATTTGAGGATAAACAAGAGAATTTTCAATGGACAGATGATGATGACGAGTTTGATTCATGAAAAAAATTTGCCACTTGACATTTCAAGTGGGGGTGGTCTAATGGATTTTAGGGGAGGTGATAGTGCTAACAGCAGTGATGCATTGTTAAGCTATAAATCAAATAATGATGAAGTTGTTCCTAGTGAAAGTGATAGTGGTGAATCATATTTGCCTTTAGCAAGGCTTGTTAGGCAGATGCATGGTAATGAATTTACCATAAATAAGAAGGGAGAAATTGACTTCCAGACTAGGAAATTTTTGAAAATGTTAATCACTTTAGGACAATGTTAAAGAACTATATTATACAAGAAGGGTTCACACTAGAGAGGATAAAGAATGAAAGGATGAGAGTTACAGCTAAGTGTGCATAAATTGATTATCTATGGAGGATCCATGCCTCACCTATGCTAGATGGGGTGACCTACAAAGTGAAGAGATGCAATCCCCTCCACACATGCCTTAGGAACTCCAAAGAAAATATTGAAGCCATTTCGGTTTGGATGCTGAGAAACATGAGAGGGAGTTGATGAAAAATCCAGAAATGTCGTTTAAAAACATGGCTGATAACATTTATCATACATAATGTTTGAACACCAAATTATATAGAGCAAGGAGAAGAGCCAAAACTAAGTTGGAGGGGGATTATGTAACCTCTTACAACAAGTTGCCAGCATATGCAGGTGTTTTAAGAGAACACAACCCTGGCAATTTGGTGAAACTGGCTTTCCAAACAAAGGTAGAATGATGAAGGAGCTAATATTTTACTAAATCTCATTTTTAAAAGAT
This sequence comes from Euryodendron excelsum, assembly GCA_033060915.1. Lineage (NCBI taxonomy): Eukaryota > Viridiplantae > Streptophyta > Magnoliopsida > Ericales > Pentaphylacaceae > Euryodendron > Euryodendron excelsum. The sequence goes on from CM065393.1 coordinate 27,640,121, forward strand.
TTCATTTCTTTTCGTGCAATGAGGAATGGGTTCATTAATGGGTGTAGGCCTTTTATAGGTCTAGATGGTTGTCACCTTAAGGAACCATTCAAAGGTATGTTATTGTCTATTGTTGCATTAGATGCCAACTCATGGAAGGTTCCACTTGTTATAATGATTGCAGAGGGGGAAATTAAAGACAGCTGGGGCTACTTCTTGATTTGCTAGATACTTGTATTGATCAAACTCAAAATAAAAGACTCAGCTTTATAACTGACAGGCAGAAAGAAGTGCTTGGTGTAGTGGCAAAACATTTCCTACAAGCTCATAACAGGTATTGTGGTATGCATTTGTACAATAACTTTCAAGGGAAGTTCCCTGGGGTTTGCATGAGGAATTTGTTTTAGGGGGAAGTTAGGGAAACTAATTAGTTAGAATACAAAAGTAATATGGATGAAATGAAAGTCAAGTGTAAAAAGGCTTATGCATGGATGATGGATACCCCTCCACAACATTGGGCTGTTCATTTGTATGATGAATCTATTAAAGCGATCACACTAGTAACAACATGACTGAATGTTTCAATTCTTGCCTGGGAAGATATAGATCCAAACATGCTCACACTCTTAGAGAATTTTAAAAGAAAGGTAATGAGGAGGATTCATAGAAGGCAACATAAATGGCTTACTTGGACTTTCCAAGTGCCTCCTTCTGTTAGAAAAAGGCTTGAACTGGCTAAGAAAGAATCAAGGAAATGTGAACTATTTGTTGTTGGGGGTCCACTTTTTTAGGTTAAAGAGAAGAGCAGGTATTTTGTGGTAAATGTGCAAGATAAAACTTGCAATTGTAGAGCATGGGCAATCAGTGGAATTCTATGCAAGCATGTAATGTGTGCAATTTCTTATCAAAGAGATGACCCTAAAAAATATTGTCATAATTTCCTCACGAATGAGGCATATATGAGAACTTACTCAAGAAACATTAATCCAATGCCAGATCAGCCAATGTGGCCAGCTGTAGACCATGATCATACACTTCCTCTTATAGTTAAAAGGATGCTTGGAAGGCCCAAAAAGAATAAGAGGAGGGAAGCAGTGAGCTAGCTCCTTCAAGCCAAGGCAAAAGGGCTAGCACTTTTACATGTTATAACTGTAAGGAGTTTGGCCACAATAAGAGGACTTGTCCTCAATCTCCTTCTCAGCAAAGAGATTATAGGTAAGGCAGAATGATCTCTTCAGCCCAGGTGCAATCAATTTATGACAATTTGATTTGAAAAATTCTATGTTAATTTTTTTTTTACTTCTATTTATATACATTGCTATCAATGTTGTTTTTATTTGTAGAGATCAAATCATGTGTCAACTACAGTCACTACTTCTGGTGCTTCCACCGATAGGCAAAGGTATTGTCTTTATTTCTAGTTAATTAATGTAATGGATCTCTATTTCCTATTGGCTTAGTTTTCATGATTACACAGGCACATATGATCCACTATAGCAAGAAATTGCTGCCGTTCACAGTTGGCTACTGTGGTTGTGGTTCTTATGGCTTGAAGACTTAGAGTTCTTGCTTGCTTTGCCTGGAATGATGTGGCTGCTGCTTTTATTTCTATTTTTGTTATATTACTGTTCTTTTTACTACTTGTTTATGAGACTTGTTATGTGGTGTATTACATGCTTCATGTAATGGGATGTTAGAAGGCCTGGTACTACTTGGTTTATGTAGGTTAAAACTCTATTTGGATTATATGTGGCCTAGGGTAGTATCTTTTTTCATGTTATATGGCCTAGGTATGTTATCTGGGACTGTGTCCTCCTTTTGGACTAATTCTGATGATACTTTAGTTATCCTATTTTCCAAATATATTATGGAACATATTTCTTATGTAATTGTTTCATTTTTATTACAGTACATCAAATTTACATTGGAGGCATTATCCATAACTTGCTAGCCTTCATAAACATCATAATACCAACAAACACAACAATAGTTATGCCCAAAAAGAAAAAATCATATTCAATATCATTGAATCACTCCCAAAGATGATATGAATTTGAGCTTCCTCGCAAGAGAACGGGTGTCGCGATTGAAGTATAATTAGTAGTGTCCGATATCGTTTTCTCCCAAGGGACCAAGCCAAATGTAGGCGTCACATAAGCAAACAACCAATAATTTGATTAGAATTAGTAATTCACTTAAGTAAATTGAAGCTATCTACAAAGAAGACCGAAAATATGTTGAAGGTGAGAGTATTTTGACTACCAAATTAAACTAATTAAACTAAGTATTAAGATCAATTCTAACTAGATCTAAAGACAATTAAGAAAGGCTTGAATGCAATTGCTTCAATCTACCAATTCTCTTCAAGGTCTTCGATGGAGATTTGTATAACTCAAGTCAAGGCTCACTCCATAGATCCTTGACCCAGAGGATTTCGACCATAGAAACTCGAATTCATGTTCAATTGAATTTAGATTGATGTTCAATTGTAGGAATCATAGAGACAAGCCATTAATTGTGCAATTCTTATACCAATTAGATGATTGTGCATAGCAATTACTAACATAAATTATGAATCTAAGTGTTTTATGGATCTAAAACTCAATTGAAATGAAATTGAAGAAAATATAAGATAGATCATTAAAGTTCTTTTACCTCCATTGAAACCCTTGAAAATACTTGGTAAATCTCCATAATTATATCCAAGGGATGCTTAGCTACTTGATTCTATGAGAGAAAGCATGAAGAAATGTAGATCTTGCATTAATTAGAGAAGAAATTGATGTTTGCTTACCAAGAAAATAGAAGAAAATAAAGGAAACTAACTTTCACTTTTTAAAATTCATACTAACTGTAAATCTGATATAAAATGGTGATAGATACAGAAAATCTCATCACTTTTCGGAGATATAACAGTGAAAACTAAGATGGAAGTGCCGGTACCATACTATACACCATACGTACGGTGTACATACCATACGTACGGTCCCCTTTACGCTAATTCGAGCTTTCTGAACCTCGAAAAATTTCTGCACGCGTATGTACGATGGACCTTACTGTACGTATGGTGAGACTACCGTACGTATGGTAACTCCAACCATATGTATGGTCAAGGCAAAAACGCACTTTTCAGCTCCAAGTCTTCCTTTTTTCACTCGAAACCTGCAAAATACTCACAAATACTTATTAGAACAATTATTATACTAAAATAGGGCATATATACAACATAATTGGACTAACAATAGCCATTTAGGGACTTAAGATTACACTTTTGGAGTGTAATCAATCATCATTGTGTTTCAGCCCCCTTATGTGCTTTCTAGGATTTGAACCCTTCCTTGCAACCCTTTTAATTCATGTAACATTGCACTATAGTGAGGCGGAATTTCTTTTATGAAATGACCACCTTCAAAGTTGATATTATTAATTGCAGGTTTCCAAAATTTGAAATATTTGTATTTATCTGCCTCACAAACAAAATAGAGCTTGTGAGGATTGCCTTCGGATTAAGATATCTTTACAGGTGCTCGTCATCCGCATCAACACTTCTTAATTTTAAATTATATAATTTCACCATTCATTTGCTTAACATTTTTGGTAGAGCTCTGAAATGATGCCATAATTGTTCAAAAAGAGGTAGAGTGAGATACAAAAGTGTGGCAGGTGAGGGGGGAGTGAGGAACTCAACTGTGTTGCTGTTATTTATATATAGCCAATTTAGTCATCGTTAATGGCAACATTCTAATTTTTTGTGAGAGTCACCTGCAATGGTTAGGCATAAGGGCAAAAGTGTCTTCTAAATGGTCAGCATGATCAACTAACACATTTTACTAACGGAGGATCACGGCAGGGGTGTGCCTGCCTATTTTTTAAACCAAAAGGATGTTGCTATACATATCAGAAATCACAGGGGTTTGGCTGAAATTTATCCGAAGAAATATAGTCTTATATGAAAACCTTGTCCGGCGAAGCGCACGGCTCACACTAGTTGCAGCTAATCAACCCAAAGAACTGTTCCATTGATACTGACACCAACAAAACCTCGCCCAACTCGAAGAGTTGACCAATGGAGAAACCAGTGGCAATCGTCGGCGCCGGAATAAGTGGCCTTCTGGCTTGCAAACACGCCGTAGAGAGAGGTTTTCGTCCGATCGTCTTTGAAGCTGAAGGCAGCATTGGAGGAGTTTGGAGTAAAATTATGGAGTCCACCAAACTCCAAAACCCAAGAGATTCTTTCCAGTTTTCCGACTTCCCATGGCCTTCTTCTGTAGAAGATTTGCATCCTAGTCACACCCAGGTGATGGAGTATCTTGAATCTTATGCTCAACAATTCAATTTATTCCCCTATGTTAGATTCGATTGCAAAGTACTTAGCATGGATTATGTTGGAGTTCTTGGGGAAGAGATCCAATCATGGGATCTATGGGGAGGAACTGGTAAGCCCTTCAGCCCCAGAGGCAAATGGAACCTAAGAGTCCAGAACAGCAAGGAATGCTGCGTAGAGGTATGCTAAATTACTTTGAAATTAACACCTATTATCCTCTACTATATAATCAGAGAAGGGAAGGAAAGGGAAAGAGAAATGGAAGGAAAAGTATTTTTTGTTTTGCTGTTTGGTTTTACAAATCCTTCGCTTTCACAAGTTACAGCTAAATAAAATTATAAAAACAGTGGGCTTTCAGAGTTGCTCACTCATCCCTCCAGGAATCCGCCAGTGATTTGAAGATAATGCTGGTATTACAGGAATACCAATTTGAGTTTGTGATTCTTTGCATTGGACGATACAGTGGTTTGCCAAACGTCCCAGAATTCCCTTCAGATGATGGTTTACAAGTATATGATGGTAAGATAGTGCATTCTATGGACTACTCTGCCATGGACAATGCGAGTGCAGCAGAATTGGTTGAAGGAAAGAGAATTGCAATCATAGGTTCACAGAAATCTGCTATGGACATTGCAGCCGAATGTGCAAGTGTTAATGGTCAGACATCTTCCAAATGCAGTTACAAGGAAGGAATAAGGATACCCTTTTCTTTTCCAGCATTTTTCTGTTCTTTCCATTGAATTGAAGGAGTTTGGAATTTATTCTAGTTGTTTTGAGATCAATGAGAATGGAAATTCTTTTTAAGTCTTTCCTATTGAAAATTGTTATTAGGAGTTGGCTACCCTTGCACGATGATTCAGAGGACTGTTTACTGGATGGTCCCAAGCAGCTATTCCTCAAAATTCAATATCGATTTCTTGTTCTTAAGCCGCTTCTCGGAATTGATGGTTCATAAGCCCGGTGAAACAATCCTGCAAAGTTTCTTGGCCACATTGCTTTCACCTTTGGTAACCTCTTTCATATAAAAAATTGCATACCAAGACATATAATGTTTTTCTTCTGTTATTTTTCTTATTTTTGTTCATATTTTTAGAGGTGGGCAACATCAAAACTTGTTGAGAGCTATCTCAGGTGGGATCTTCCATTGGAGAAGTATGGAATGGTACCAAAACATAGCTTCGTTGAGCAGTTTTGTTCGTGCCAGTTCCCATTACTGCCCGACAACTTCTATGGAAAGGTGGCAGAGGGAAGCATCGTGTTAAAGAAATCGCAAAGCTTAAGCTTCTGCCAGGAAGGTTTAATCATAGATGGCGAAGTTGAGCCTCTACAAACAGATCTTGTGATTCTTGCCACTGGCTTCAAAGGTGATGAGAAGCTCAAAAACCTGTTTACTTGTCCAACCTTTAAAAAATGCATAAAGAGGCCAGAAACCACACAAGTTCCTCTCTACAGGTTCTCTCAATGAGTTGGATTTCTATTTCTGTACCACACAAATCATTTTAGACTCACCTTGGCATTGCTTCATTGCAGACAGATCATTCAGCCACGAATTCCACAACTGGCAATAATAGGATATCCGGAGACACTTTCAAATCTACACGGGTCTGAAATCCGTTGTAAGTGGGTGGCACATTTTCTCTGTGAAACCTTCGAATTGCCTAGCATTAGAGAGATGGAAAAGGAAATTATAGAATGGGAAAATTGCATGAAGAGATATGCCGGCAAGTATTATTGGAGATCCTGTATTGCCATTCCCATATGGTACAATGATCAGCTGTGCAGAGACATGGGATGTGAACCCAGAAGAAAGAAGGGACTCCTTGCAGAGTTATTTGAACCATATGGACCTTTGGACTACGCTGGACTCACTAGCCAGTAATAGATATAGATCATAAGTTGTTGCAACTTTGGTATATAATACTTATATATATGTGCATTTTCAATTCATGTATTTCTTACAAGATATAAGTAAATGTGCTAGTGTTTGTTTATCTTGATATGTATTTAGAAAAGGAGCTAAAAACTAAGAAAAAAGCAGAGTAAAACAGCTAACATAAGTCCAAAAGCAAGAGATGTGGAGGACTTTTTCAGTTCCATTCTTCACTAATGGCGGCATTGTCAAGGAATATAAATAATACTCATCATGCAACAAAAAGATAATTTCTTTGAATATGATATTATAATATATTTTGAGAAAACAAGACACTTAATTTGGAATGGAGGGAGTCGATATTTTACATCTAATCTGCTTTGGAACTCTTGTAAATGAATTTGGTGTGAGAAAAGTGATTTTTTATTCTCTTTTTATTTTATTGTATTTTTTATATCTATTCTCTTTTTATTAAAGTTACTGTAATCATATTTTAAGAAATTACTTTCCATGCAATCTTTCAAACAACCAACTGGCCAAGCTTGTTTGGTATGGTATATATAATTTTTACTTTTAATGTTTCAAACAACCAACTGGCCAGGCTTGTTTGGTATGGCATTTATAATTTTTACTTTTAATGTTTCAACATTTTAGAAAATGAAAAGGTTAAAAAAATTTCTGGGAGGATTTTAAAAAATAATATTATTTTTAATCGCATTGGCCGATCAGCTTATGTTTTAGAAAGAAACTGATGTGACATCTTAACCGCATTGGTCACATCAGGTCATGTTTTTAAAAGAACTAATTTATTGGGAATAGAATTTTGAAGGTATTACCACTTAAACGAATTGTAGCTATTACTTTGATTAATATTAATTATTGTTCAATAGAATAACAGTAATTGTAACAATGAGGAATGCTAGGAGTAGTCGCGTCTGTCCCTCCCGCCAGCTGATATGCTCTACATTAATTGGATCTTATCAAATGCGGTTGTATTTAGCATTTATCTTGTAATCGCATTTTGGTAACTTACGTTCTATAGTTGTAGTAATTACTAATTATATTTATCATAATTGCTTTTTCATCAAAACATCTTAATTTTTAAAAAAATTTCCATCCATTGTTAAAACTTTGTTTTTTTTTTGGTCTTTTTAAGATTTGAGATTGCAAGATATCTATACTTTAAAAAATCCTTCAAGGTACGGGAAGAAAATCCGAATTTAAATCCTCTCTCTCACATTTGATTGTATTTATTACCCTTCTTACATTCTTTAGATTGTGTTATGAAATATTTTGCAATTTTTAGAAACACACCCAAAAGGCTATTGGATAACGCACAATTACGTATAGCAACAAAAATTTCCAATTTTTTTTTTTTTGTTAAGTCTCTTAAATTTATCATCTATTTTCATCAAATGAACGAATCCCGAATCAATCTAGCACATGTTAATATTCTGGATTTCAAATAATTTTTGCATTTTTTTCTAAAATTTTTTATTATTCAAGACAATTACACAATTAGAAATTATATTTCTTAAGTTTATCAATATAAATTTATTAATTGAAAATTTTATTAAATTCTCCTCCAAACTATTACCAATATTTTTTAAAAAATCTCATGAATTATGATACTCTCCGGTCACTCTGCAGATAAAAATCCTTCTAAAGTATGACACCAAATATGAAAACCTACGAAATTGGGAACAAACTCCTCTTTTGTTTTGTTTGCTTTTGTTTTTTTCTCGTTAACGTGAGAGAATCTAGCCAAGGGAAAGCCTTTTAAGCCTATCCCTAACAACTAAACTCTTGCGAAGGCTAGCAAACACACTTACTCTACAAAAGGTAATTCAATATGACTGTTGTAGGCACGCAAAATTTTAGCTAGTCATAAATTGTAAAGTGTTTCAAATGACATAAAAATATGACATAATTATGACAAATTAAATATTGGCACGAACTAATTGGGACTAGTCTAGTTGGTCAGAGTTCTTGCCTCAATTAAAAATGTCAGGAGTTCGAACTACTCTCTCCCTAAATCTCCTTTCCAGCTTCTCGCTTCATTGTAATCCCTTCCGATAAACAAAAAATATATTGGCAAGTGTCCCATTAGTCTCAAATCAAGATTAAATGTATGGTCAAATCATGTGATGCCACGTGCAAAAACATATCATTTCTTTCAAAATAATTCAAGAAGTAATTATCAAACAAGTTTTGATAAATCTTGATTTTATCTCTTTATAAATAAAACTAATAAAGAAATAATAATTAAGCAGCAAAGTCTTATAATGACTCTCCCTCACACTCAACTGTAAATACGAGTGTGAAAAATAATTAAAAAAATAATTTTGTAGACAGAATTCAATAAGAAAGAATTCTCCCTACGAAATTCTAACATGGAAAAAAGTAGGGGTGCACAAAAAACCCAAGAGACCCGAGACCCGAGCCAGAACCGAAGAGTTCGGATCGGTTCAGTTCTTCAGTTTCGGTCTAAATTTTTGGAATTATATGTTCGGTTCATTAGAATTGAACCTACCAGAGAACCGAATCGAACGGACCCGAATCGAGACCTGATCTCATATTTATCAAAAAACTTTACATATATTCTATATATGCCTTTAAATCATGATTATTTAAACTTAATTATTATTCATTTATGTTTGTATGTTGTTTTATTAATTTTTTTAAAAAATATGTTTTTTGAACAATAAACCGGACCCAAACCGATCCAAACCGAACCAGCCTGAGGCATGAAACCGAACCGGACCGAATCAAATCGACTTGAGTTGGTTCGGTTCGGTTCTCTAAAGCGATCGGTTCGGTTCTGGTTCTTAAATTTTTGGAACCGAAGAGATCGGTTCGGTTCTAAGTCTAGCACGGACCCGAAATGAACTAACCCATGCACAACCCTAGAAGAAAGGAAGGTCTATTGGATTGAAACCTCTAAAGCACCGAAACTTTCTTGCCTAAGCCTTAAATCTCAAACAATTATTCGTGATGAAACTCCATTCAAAATCAACGAGTTCGTGCCGAAGTCTCAACAAGTTTATTATTTTCTTCTACAAAATTAAAGAAGATATTAAAATTAATTTGAGAACAAGCAGTCAAACCCTCAAGTCAAAATTTACAAATCTATTTTTTATTTATTTATGAAATTCAAAGAGATATCAATATTGATTTGGGAACAAACCGTCAAGCCCTTAAGTCAAGTTCTACAAATTTATTATCTTCTTCTACAAAGTTGGAGGAGATACCAAGATTAATTTGAGATTAAACCGTCAAGTTCTAGAAATTTATTATTTTCTTCCATTAAATTAGAGGAGATATCAAGATTGATTTAGAAACAAGTGGTTAAGCCGTCCAGTCAAGCGTCTATAAATTCATTAGTTTCCTCTACTAAATTAAATAATCAATCCATATTAATTTGGAAACAAGCTGTCAAATCAAACATTTAGAAATTCATTAGTTTCTTCTACTAAATTGAAGAATTTATCTATACTAATTTAAGAACAAACTGTTAAGCTCTCAAGTCAACTCAACGTAAATTTGTCATCCTCTTCTATCAAATTGAAGAAAATAGAATCCCTACATCTTATTCAAGAATAAGTTTTAAAGCCCTCAAGTCAAATCTTTAACTTGAACTGAAGAATCAACTCACAATTCTTATATTCAGAATATCTATGGATTGTATTTTCTTTTAAATTAATAAATTTTAATTTATTTTCATAATATTTTTCTGTCTACTTATATTTAAAGACATAAAAATTTATGCATACAACCGTCACATAACATCATCTACATAATATGATGGTCTACTCTAATAATGTAAAGTGTGAAGATAAACAATATTTTTTCAAATATTATATGCATTATTTTATATGTACGATGGCATTTAAAATTTAAAATTGTTAGTACATATAAAATTTAAAATTTGTAATAGAATGTCACTCCACCAATCTCTCGCAAGGCACCGGACAACCATTAATGTAGAAAAGCTTGCTACTGTCTTCAGTACAAGAGTGGCTTTTGCAATATCACAACTGAAAGTTGTCTTTGGAAGAATCGAACCCAGGATCTGAAGGAAATCCACGTTGAAAGCACCTAGTACCTACTTCATCCGCCGGAGCCACTCAGGCCAAACCGGGGGGTGTTATGAAATTGGGAACAAACCGGCTGTCTTGCTGATGATAAACGCAGAAACCAGAGCTTTCACTGAAAGATTAGCTATGGCTTCGTGGTCGTGGTGGTTTACAACTTTATATGTACTTGGTTTGTCCACGCAGATGAAACAACACCGCCCAGAAGCCACCACCAGACAAAAGCATGTCTACCTATATGTATATATATTTCTTCCCGTATATACACATGTACTACAAGATAAACAGTGATTAGAATCTGAAAAGCCATCAATTTTCAATGGCGATTGCTTCTTCTTCCTCTTCGCTCCGTCCACTTCAGCACGCCTTATTCCCAAAATGCCCTTCCCTGTGCCATCATTCCCAATTTCGCCCCCCTGCCCAGTCTTCTCCTCCATCGTTTCGCACCAGAGTCGGTGCAACCTCAGCAGTCGTTTTAGAACGGGTACTCTCTCTCTCTCTCTCTCTCTCTCTCCTTTTGTGTGTTTGGTTGGATAGAAGCTAGGGGAAAACATTGAAGTTTTTGTATATTTTTAAAAAATATTTGGGGTTGGTTGGTTAGAAACCAATGAATGTCCAAAACCCTGTAATTTTGATTTTTCTTTCTTATGTTAACCTGAATTTTCACTGGCTAAAGCTTATATCAAATTATTGCCGATACTGTTGAGCAATTGTTAATTCCTTCTCGTGTGTATTGCTTATTGGTGAATGACCATAATCACATTAGTACTTTACTAGATAACGTTATTCTAATTGTTCTTTGTGGGTTATTTTTAGTTGGGGAATTGGGATGTATGAAAGATTGCAAAATCAACAATCTATCTTTTCGGAGAGAGAGAGAGAGAGAGATGGCATGTGCCACAATATTGTCGTGGTTTCATTTATTTGATCTTCTTGTGGTGTTTTTTTTTAAGTAGAGGGAAAATTGATTGATAGGTTGTGTGAAAACCCGACTGTCTCATTAGATGATTTAGCTAATGTTTAGGAGTGCAGATTGGGTAGATTTCCATGACATTAAAATTGAAGACTACTATCATCTAAAGAAAATTCCCTTGCACATAGTTCTAGTGTCGGCTTTATCATTCTGAATAAAAATCCCTTGAACATGGGTTTTGAATTTTTTTTATATATTTATACTTCTGAAAGTTCAGAAGATCACTTTAGTTCCAGTGAAATTTTTAGATGGATGAGTGGTTGAAATTTGTTCTTATTAGCACACATGAGCATGTTTGACTAAGTGTAATGTGTGTAACTTGATCTACAATGCCTCCTATGCCTCGTTTTCCCTTCTCCAATTGCAACATAATGCTCCCATGGCAACCTAGATCAATAGTATGTTTCCTATGCCGGGATTGGTGTTATAGTCATCGGGTGCTCAAGTGCTACCTTGTGACCTCCGTGGTCTTGTGGCTTGGTGGGTAGAGATGAGGGTTCCTCAAGGTATGTGTTCTACTTTCCCTTGTGGGACTTGCACCTCAACCAATTTTAAAAAAGAGAGATCTCCAGTAGAAGACATCTCTAGATTAAAACAAAGGCATAAGGTTTGCTATGTACCAAGTATTTGAGGAGCATGAATAACTACCTCTGCAATCTGAGCTCTTGAGGCAGAGGCGGACCGAAGAGGGGGCGGTAGGGGTCACCACCCTCCCAAATTTTAATTTTGAAAATATACTAGAACCCCTATAAAGTTTTAGGTATTTTCTATAAAACGTAGGTGTTCCCCCCTCTCCCCCCCCTCACAACCACCTTGGCTCTCCCTCACCACAAATCTTGGGTCCACCACTGCCTTAAGGACACCAACACCTCTTCCAGTTGAGGTAGGTCCACTAACAGGGTGTCTTGTTAGGCAGAATGGCTTTCCCTTGCATCTGCTTATGTTGGATTAGGCAGGGGTGACTGTCTCTTGTTATGTTACCTAGACTTTTCTAAATTTGTAAAATACCCGTGTTGGACACTCGACACTCAGACAAGGGTATGAGATATGTGTCCTATATGGCTAGTTGGATATGTACAAGTAATTAAGTTTAGAACTATGCATAAAACTACTTCTAGTTTATGCATAAAATGCTATATCTTATTTTATAAACACCACTTTACCTTAAATAAATAAAAGAAGTATTTAAAAAATATGAAATTTAGCCATGTCTAAGTGTCCTTGGACATGAGAATTAAATAAATTCGACGATTAGAGACATCCCCGCACTTGACACTCGTAACCCGAGTCCAGGTAACATGGACTACACACTTGGGCACATACCCTTGGCACACCAAGGTGAGATGACCTCCATAGCATGAGCCCACTATTTGCCCTCTTTATATAGTGGGCCTTCAGCACCTTTGTCTCAAGGCATCACCCTCTCTGGCTTGGAGATTTGGTTCTTCATTTCATTTTTAGGCTTTCGTTACTCTCTACCTCCTAAGGCCACTGCACATCTTACCTGGCCCACCTTCAGTGGTCCAGTGCCAGCCTCCTAACTTCCAGCCATCCACATACATTAAATTGTTTGATTCTAGATTTCAGTTAATCAAATAATTTAAGAAAGTGGTACCCAATTTGGAGACACATTATGGGCACCATACCTACAGATTACTTCATTTAATCTTCAGGTTGAATGTTAGACGTCTGCCATCCTTGTCAATAGGTCTTTGATGTTGCACAAATCATCACTTAACCTCTGTTATATCTAGTGACAATGATGAATAATGCAGATAATTCAAGATTATTTTTCTTCTAATGGCTGCATCTATCACTGGATCTTTAAGATTTTCACGTTATTAACTTTCTGATTAATTTATTTTTGGCTCCTTGTCCTTTTTCAGTAGTATATGTTGACTAAAATAAGGATTTCCTTTTTCAGAATTCAGTCACCCAGCCACAAGATACATCTGAAGGTGACTTGTTGGCATGCCCTGTATGTTTTGAACCGCTAATTAGAAAAGGCCCTCAAGGTTTTAATTTGTAAGTTGGATATTTCAATACGCAATGGCATTTGTGGCTTAGTTTAATCTTTTTCCTTGCATATGTGATCTGCTCTTTGTTTACTGGTTATCTGTGGAACCTGCAGACCAGCAATCTACAGGTCGGGTTTCAAATGTGAAAAATGCAACAAAACGTTCTCTAGCAAAAATATGTATCTTGATCTTACTGTTACTGCTGGAACAACGGACTACACTGAATATAAACCTGCTGGGACTGAGCTATTCCGGTATGTGTTCATTGTTGTTCATCTTCCTACAATGTCATTCATGGAATTTAATGAACTATATGGCAATAAAGTTGATGTTTTATTCAAGTTTAGATGTTAACTTGACAATACAGAGTGAAGTAATACACATTCATGGTGTTTCTATCACTTGGTTGTCCTTTTTATCATTTTAAAGATGATTTTCCCCCCTTCCTCCTAGTATATTATTTCTGGAACTTTGCAACTTGTATATAAGTGGAGCCAGGCTAGGAAGCACGGACACGGACACGGACACGGACACAGACACGAGTGTCGGACATGCCAACACAGTAATTTTAAAAAAATGCAGGACACGACATTGCAAAAGAATATATTTTTATATTTCATATATAGAAATATTTTACAAAAGAAGTGAAAAATATGCAAGATAACACCAATTAAAATAAAAAAAACATATTTCATTACTTAATCGGTAACAAATTATTTACAATTAGTCCATTACATTCCATAAAAAATGATAAAGGAAACAAACACATTAACCAAAAAAAAAAGTTGTTCTATCAATATATAATAACATAAAGTCATAAATTACCATACTTGTTTAAAACATTAAAACATAATAATATAAAGTCATAAAATGTTAAAATATCATTACAGTTCATCAACTATCCATCATCATCTAATATAAAATCCATAAAGAACACACAAATCAAATTAACCACCAATATTAGTAGCATATTTGTTTTTCTTCTCGTTCTTGTTCTTCTTTGATCCAACAATTATTTTTATAATTTATAGTTGAGCCTCTGTCGTGTCACTAAAGTGTCCAAAATGGGACACGCATGTCCAAGCCGTGTTTTTCGGAGTGTCCGATGTAAAAATAAAAAAATAAAAAATTGGACACGTAATGGAGTGTCCGACACGTCCGCGAGTATCTCACATGTGTTGGTTTCTGACACGTGTCCAACACTGGTACGACTCTTCCTATGGAGTGTTCGTGCTTCTTAAGGGCCAGAGAATTTTTGAACCAACTAGTTAATGGATTGGGGTAGTTTAGAATTTTTAAGTGACATTTTGATAATAACGTAGACTATGATGTGACAGCGAATAAGGAGTCACAATGTGAATGACTTGCATGATAAATTGTTGATTTGATGAGCTATGAATATAGGAGGAACATCCATAAGACAGACATGTATTTCTAATTGCTAAGAGCGTACATTAGGGAACAACATTAAGCCCTTATCTTTTTCTTCTAGCTTTGGATGAATTCGGATGCTTAATTATTTAGAGGGAAGGAGAGACTGAAGAGGATGTTGGTTATCATACTAAAGAAAGAGTGCATTTAATGGGGTATCACGCACTAATATATACCTATGAAGCTAGAAATTCTACTACTATGTCAAGTGTCACATCATTTTAGATAAAATTTCTGTATAAAAATTATGTTAGTTTAGCCTTTTTCTTGTTTTGAAGCAAAAACCTATGCATTGATAGCCGCATTTTAGGAGAAGTAAATTTTCTCTATATTTTCTTCCCTTTTTTTTTTTTGGCTGATTTCCACGTGATTCTTCAAATGATGTAAAGAAGAATCTTGTAGTCTGACTCTCATTCTTCTCATATGATAAAATACTAAATATGCATTGCATCCAACTCCTATAAGAGTTGCCAGTCAATTCCACACCACATTTTTTTTGGGTACCTGGTGAAGTCCTTTAGAAACATCTTCAAGATACTGTGTTGTTTCCAAGCCCTATCAGACATAACAGCCAATTTTCTTCAAGAACTCTTATCTTAAGTTGTCAATTCCAAACTCTGATGTAATTCAAATATGAAATACTTGTGGCTAACTTTGTTGTGCTTGTCACGTTCATTAGGAGTCCACTTGTTTCATTCTTGTACGAAAGAGGCTGGCGTCAAAATTTTAACCGCAGTGGCTTTCCTGGTCCTGATGAAGAGGTAAAGCTTACCTGGTTAGTTTTATGATGCAGATGCATTCATTAGTTGACAAGTTTTATGGAGTCCATTTCAAAATAACAAAATTAAATCAGAAACTGAATATAATATGCTGATTTTGTCAAGTCTTTCATAGATCAGTGGGGATGAGAGCTAATCTAGGAAGCACGGACACTTTGTTGGAGAAGCCGTACCTGTGTTGGGCACTCGCGGACACGTGTCCGATTTTTTATTTATTTATTTTTACATCTGACACTCAATGGACACGGTTTGGACATGCGTGTCCCATCTTGGACACTTTAGAGACACGGCGGGGGCTCAACTATAAATTTTAAAACTAATTGTTGGATCGAAGGAGAAGCAAAAAAAGGAAAAAAGAAGAAGAAAAACAAGTATGCTACTTATATTGGCGGTTAATTTGTTTTGAGTGTTTTTTATGATTTTTTTATTAGATGATGATGGATAGTTGATGAAGTGTAATACATTTTAATGTTTTCGATAGTGTATGACTTTATAGTATTATGTATTAATAGAACAACTTTTTTGGTTTTCAATGCGTTTGTTTATTTTATCATTTTTAATGGAATGTAATTAACTAATTGTGAATGATTTGTTACTGATTAAGTAGTGAAATATGTTGTTTTATTTATTTTAATTTGTGTTATCTTCTATATTTTTCACTTGTTTTTTTGTAAAATATTTATGTATATGACATATAAAAAAATATAAAAATATATTATTTTGCTATGTCCCTACCGTATTGTGTCCTGCATTTTTTTAAAATTGTTGTGTTGGCGTGTCCAACACTCGTGTTTGTGTCCATGCTTTTTAGGAGCTAATCTATCTGCTAAAATGGTAAATGCCTAATGAAATTATTTGGAAGTTACCCTTTGGAATATGAATGATAATGATGTTTATCTTATTTTTTATCCTCCAAGGAATATGAATCGTGAAGATGCTCTCCATTTACTCCCATGCTCCAAGTGAGCTTCTGGCAGCTGGACAGACATCTTAAGCATGCTTTTTTCTCTCATAGCCAAACAGACAAACTCTTTTTTTCTCTTTTTCTTTTTTTCCATATGAAATGGGGAAAAAAGGTGTCATTTGATAGTTCAAGGAAACTTAGCATTGTTCATTCAAATGACTTGAAGTTCCCTAGAGAGGCTTCCTGAAGAGTTGGTAGTGTGCTAGATAAACTTCCTGAGAGCATCTTTGACTTGGGCTTCATTCTCCAAAGAATTGACTACCAATCCAGTGGTCGTGCTTCTGCTCAGCTGATTTGGTACTCTGCCAATTACGTCAAGTGGACTTCTACATAGACTATTGTCTTCTTTTTTTTTTTTTTATTTCAAAATTGATTTGTCTTTATTGGTAGAACCAAAACTGGATGTTATCAGGAATGAAAGTAATCTGAGGTCATTTTGTCATCTACTTCCATCTTATTTTTATTGAGTCGCCATTCAAATGATTCGGTTATAACAGCAGAGCAAAAATGGGAGCAAGAGCTACAATTTAAGGGTATCTGTATAGTTGAATATGCACTGCTCACATAGAGAAATTACATTGATTCAGATCAGATTCATTTATAATTTAGCTTGATGCTTGACCAGGAGCACCTTTTGTGAGATATTATATCAGGGTTCAAGCCGCTCTTATAGCAGGACTCACATTTATTCTGGAGGAGTCATGGAAAAAAGTTCTGAACTCTTTGAATCATTCCAGCATTTCATGAGTCCAGCGCCCAGATTTGGGCAAATTTTGCACTGAAGTCAAGCCACTCTGTGAACCAGAGAGGAGTTCCTTAACCTGCAAATTGGGTGACTTAGCATGATTTTAGGACATTGCTTCCACTGAAATTGGCTTGTCAGAGACCTCTCAACACGACTCAAATCATAGACTTCTTTGAAATTTAAATACCTCACAAATCAGTTGGCTTTCTCTATTTTATATAAATAACTGAACAGCCCACTTTATATGCCTATGAATTGTGCAAATATACATCTTTGTTCTTGTGTGTTCTTATCAAGCTACTTATGATTCATAAATTATAATATTTTATTATTTTCATTATTGTTGTGCTGTATCTGGTTCTTTGCTTGGAAGCTGAACTTCTATCTGAAGTTTATCTTGTCAAAGTCATTGACAAAATACATGCATAGCCTATCCCCTGCATTGTTTTTAGGAGTTGCCTGGTCAAATGCCACCTGACAATTTTGAAATACAGAAGTGAGTCCATCTCCATGGGTACTAGCTGGATGCTATAATTACTTGAAGCCTTGTTTCTGTGCAGTTCAAAATGGCTCAGGAATATTTCAAACCTGCAGAAGGTGGTGTTTTAGTGGATGCCAGCTGTGGGAGCGGTTTATTTTCTAGGAAATTTGCCAAATCTGGGACGTATTCCAGAGTTATTGCTCTGGATTTTTCTGAAAATATGCTTCGGCAATGCTATGATTTTGTCAAGAATGATGCTTCCTTTTTAACTAGGTAAGTTTCTCTGCTTCCTTAAAGCTCTTAAGGAGCTATGATGTTGAAAAATCAATGTCTGCTGTTCTAACTTCCTCGAAGGGTATTATTCTTGTGCAAAACTAGAGATGGCGTCCCTAATTGTGTTGTCATTGGAAGATTTGCAGCAATTTTGCACTTGTAAGGGCAGATGTTTCCAGGCTTCCCTTCTCATCAGGTTCAATTGATGTTGTTCATGCTGGTGCAGCCTTGCATTGTTGGCCATCTCCTTCCAATGCAGTGAGTGTGTTTCTTTCCCTGAATTAGTTGATTCTTAAGAGTATTTAAACTATACTCCTTACTGTGTAATCATGCCTGCCTCCTTCATTTGATCATGAACTCATTTTTCTGATGAACTTACAGTTGACAACTCTTTGTTCAACCTGGAATAACCAGATGTGGATCTTAGGATGAACTTGGCATACTGGCATAGTCCCCAGTCTAGTCCAGGCCTGACTTGGCTTTCTTGTTTCTGCTCCCCCTTTGTGGAAAGAAAGAAATTGAAAAGGTGGAAAGAAATAAAATTCAGTTCTTAATGGAGTTCTGCCTACAATCCATTTTGAATTAGATAGTAACATGGCTGTTACGATACAGTCCATCCTCCACACCAAAACCCACTTTCTGCCTAACCCATAGTTGAAACATTTGAAGAGCTTTGTTTGGCTATGAGGTTGATATGATCCCAATTCCCAACTTATTGGTTACTAAATTCATTCTCACCATTAACTTGTCATTGTTTGTGAACATGTCATGCCAAATACTTGCTGCTGAATGTATCATAATCTGCAAGCCACTCCACTTAGGGCCACATCTATAAATTTATGGGATTTTAAATGGGTGGCAGATAAATTGTCGACAGGCATGAAATCTGAGGAGGACGATGTTGGGCATAAAATGGTCAATTGAAATCTGAATAGGACTATCAGTTGGGAATTTTATTCATTAAAATGTGTTAACCAAAATGTGAGTGGGACTATGAGTAATATTGCTAATACTTGCAATATGTGGATTGCAAATATTAGCAATTACGTGTTTGCAGTTAACGTAGTCATGGCCTATGTGCACTGAATGAGGAGTGGGCAGCCAAGAGTCATCATTAGCCACACACAAAAAAAATGAATCTAGCATTGATAGCGTATGGATGATTTCCTAACTGATTGTAGATCAGCTGCTGTTTGCTGTCTCGCCATTGTTACATTGGTCTTGGACGATCAACAGTGATGAGTTTCTCCAGGGCAAGCATTATACACTACAACCTCCAAGGATGGGGATTGTTTGGTGTATGGTTCCTACCATGGGAAGCCTTCATTGCTTTAATCTGTTCCAATATTTTTAGGAGCTAGTCAGCATTGTTATTTGCTTAAAACTAGATAATTATTTTGTTCGCAAGCAGAGTCTGTTGTGACTTTCTCCCCATGTACATTTACGTTGTTCAGTGCCTTGCTCTTCTGTGATTTGGATATGAATGTTCTTATCATGAGTTCTACAAATTTTTAATGTTTTACTTGATTTCCATATATAATCCAAAATAGAACTGAATTTGAGCTCGTTGTTCGTGTAATAATTGTTCTCTCTGCTCTTGTGGGTTAGGTTGCTGAAATCAATCGTATACTGCGAAGTGGTGGTATTTTTGTTGGAACGACATTTCTTCAAGTTACTTCATCCACTCCTGCACTGTTGAGGCCTTTTAGACAGGTGATGCTCAGACTCGTTATATGCCTATAGCATGGTTGTAGGATATCCTTCATCTGTATGGAAAAGGTTCTCATTGAGTTGAGATTGGACTTCTGCTTGACTTGCATTCCCAACCTATTACTTAATTAGAAGCTGTAATGGTAGAATAGAATGCTTTAATTGAAAGATTGTGGTAGTTCTGATGCAAGGCTACTATAAAATGAAAATAATGTTTTCTGCTTCACATCATGGAACATAGGGTTAACTCACAACCTTGAGAGTTTAGGAAATTGCTTGAGGCAAAGCGTAGGCTGTCAATCTGTGTTTTGAGAAGTTGGAAGAGAAGTATCAAGCTATCCTTGTACTCAGTTTACACCTTGCAGTACCCTGTAATGGCAGGATGAACTCTTGGTAATGGCCTTCAATCTGTGTTTTGAGAAGTTGGAAGAGAAGTATCAAGCTATCCTTGTTGAATAAACTCAAGAGTAGACCAGCGCCAAAAGCTATTTAATTGCTTGAATTTCTTAAGAAGTTTTCACAAAGAATGCATAAACAACTTAATTTTTTTACAGCACAAGTAAAAATCGTTAGCTTGTGAAGCCTGTGAAGCTGAATAATTTCCATGAAAAGAGTTTAGCAATGTGGGCAGCATAATTGCTTTTCAATAAAGGGATGAAACAATTTGTTTTCAAAAAGCAATTCTACCAATAATTAGATGTATAAATTTGACGCTAAAAGATTGTTGGGAATGCAGGATAAGGTCTATGCTAGGTTCTGTGATAGCTCATGTCGCATGTTTTTTTTCCCCTTTCATATTATACAATTTGGACATTGAGAAATAATCTTTTTGACCAGATCTTGCCTTAAATGTAGCTAGCTGAAGCAATCTGATCATTGATTTGTTGCAATGTCTATTTCTTTCAAAATAGTTTATTGCACAATAGCATATAGTTCTTTGATAGTTATTCATGGAAGATGTCTTGGGCAAGCAAAGACAAGTTTCTTTAGAGATAGGCATATGATGAAAAGAGTTGCACCTGCAAAATTGGCATGGTATTGCATTAGATATTTGTATGATGGTCTGGCTTAAGCTTATCAAAGCCTATGAGTTGCACAACCCTTTGAAAAAGGCCTCATTAGATGGGTGTTAGATGAGAAAAGAGTACTGTTGCTCAAAAGAAATCCATATACCTGACTTCGACACATGATGTCTCGCATGCCAAAATCCGAGGTTCAGGCATCAGGGCTAATCTTCACATGCCTTTTTTAGACCTTCAAAATGTTGTTCTGGCGTTTATGCTCTGTCCCCATTGGGAAATATTTAGTCATCCATGAGTTATATGATTGCTAAATAGTTCTTGGTACCCCTGAATCTTTTGAATGTCCATGAAGTCTAGACTTGAAGCATCAGTGTAGTATGTAGGAGTCATTTGTAAACGGCTTGTTTGATTTACTGTTCGTAGGTTACCACCATTCATTTCCCCTTTCCAGTCTCAATTTTAGGAGTTACTTTGCACAATCTGTATTGCATAGTCCATGAACTTTGGCTCTTGGTTGGGTAGCTCCCAGTTGGAGTATCATATGCTGTCAGTTTGGTCTAAAAGTTCGTTTTGCTTTGCGTGGCAGAGAATTCCGCAGAACATAAACTATTTCACGGAAGAGGAGATCGAGGACTTGTGCATAACATGTGGTCTCATCAACTACACGAGCAAAGTTCAGCAATCTTTCATCATGTTCTCTGCTCAGAAGCCTTGAGACCGCGGTTTAAGTCTATTTGAAATATCATTTCCTCCATCATCACTTTGTCTTATTCCATGTTGATTTGTGGTGAATAATGTATTCCATTTTTCTTGATATTTGTAAGTAAAAGAGCGTGCGGAGATGTAAAGCAACATTATCAATACGGGCACTGTACACTTACTGTTTGATTTGTACAAAGTGATTGTAATAATATTTAAGGCCTAGAAGATTTTATAGTAAATACAGGGCTACAGTCACTGTTATGGCGAGTTTAATGGGTTATGGTGTGGTGGTACTTATTGCAATTTTATTCTTCAGAATTGAGATAACTTATGTTGGGTTTGAACTCTGCCCTTTTGTTTGGTGACCTTCCACTTTGGCAAATGGCAATAGCTGTGGCCACAGAAACATAGACTCTCTCTCTCTCTCTCTCTCTTTCTCTCTCTCTCTCTCTCTATATATATATATATATGTATTGTCTAGGTGAAGCAAACCTATCCAGTTGATCTGGTGCAACATGTTTTCAAGGCCTGAGTTGTGTTATATCAGATATTGTTAGACCAAGAGGTCATTGTTTCTTGTTATGCTTATGGTCTATTTGTTAAGGCTCATTTCAAACTCTTCTGACAAAAAAATATAATAAAAAATTAAAAAAAATTGTACCAGACTCTTAATTTAAATTTCACAAAGCAGAATGCCAACACACAAAGATATTGATGGTCAAGAAGTTATCTTTGCTTTTTTTTTTTTGGCTGGCCTAAAACTGGAGGTATATTCCATATTTTAGTCCATAAAATAGTGTGATGTATTTGTAGATGTTAGAGCCCCATGTGGTGTGAGTCTCAGCCAATTTTAAAATGTCTTTTGAATAGGAAAAAAGTGGAATTTCAAATTCTTATCTCCACAGAGAGAGAGAGAGAGAGAGATCCCCCCTCGTGCGTCTCACACTCTGATACCTCCTGTTTGTTCCTCTCTCTCTTTCTCTCTCTTCACAACTCAACCTCTCTCGTGCAGTTGTGGATCCTTGACCTTTGACCACCAAAAAATTACAGACAGTGTTTGAATGAACAGGGAAAGAGAGGAATAAATTGGTCAGTCCAAAACAAAACCCTTTTAAGCTTTCGACAAATCGGATTCATATGCAAGGGTCAGGCCATTGGATCCCCTGCACGTGAGCTTCATTACTTACAATGATAAAATTGAAAATAATAATAATTATAAACTATTAATACGTACTAATTTTCCTTTTCTTGGGACACTCTTAGTCACGTGGGTGGGTTGGTATTGGGCTTTTGTTTCTATTGCTAGAAAGTTTATATGTTTGATTTGATTATTATGTGCACACGTGTAGTGATTTTGATGATTGGTGATACATGATCAAGTGGCTAGTTTCTGAATCCTCAGTGCCGCTTCATGCTAGGGTTTTGGATTTATTGACAGTTGAATTAAGGCCATAATTTTCTTGAAAAGTTTTAAAGAAAAGTCGTTTGATAGTAATCGTATGCAATGTAAAGCAATTTTATCACCTCTACAAGTAAGGTAATTTTAAGTCAAAGGGGTTATAAGAAAAACAAAAAATTTACTGTGCCATGAGGGTTTTCACATTATCTCTACATATGCAATATCAGCCTTAGGGAAAGATCAGAAAAAATAAAACCATTATACGAGTCTCCAAAAAAATTGAGATGATTTTGATGAAAGAACAATTATCATAAGTATGATTAAATAAACTGTGATCGGTACAAATGATACTTCAATTAGTTTGAATGGAAATGTCGTTACGGTACCAATATTCACATGGTACAATGGTCTTTCCTCTAAAAAAAATGAGAAGGCCAAGAAAGGTACAAGTTGAGATGGGATAAAGGATATTATTATATGAGAGTTAACTAGAATAGGACTATGAACAGTTATCCCAGTAGAGTTATCCATGTAAATTGAATAAAGGTTTAAGGAGTTGAATCAGATTTTGATGGGAAACCTTGGTAAGGACTTTGAGTTTTTGATTTGGTAAATGATAACATGGGGTTTGTAGGGATATACATTTAAGAATGTAATGGGAAACAAAGAAAAAACCGCCAAAAGTTGAATTTCAGAGGTTTCACATTAAAAAAGAAAAGAAAAGAAAAGAAAAGAACGAAGTATCAAGTAGTCTTCCAAAAATTAAAATGAAAGAAAAATGAGTATGCATTGAAATGCAAAGTTAGGCTAGCATTTCAGAGAACAGATTTCTCAAATGCAGAAATGTTAGTTTTATGGAATGTGAAATTCTGATCACCCAGCTCAAATGAAAAATCTTAAGCAGGTTGTGGTTTTGATAGGTTTAGAAGAAAAATGCAAATGAGGAGCTAGGCATTGTTAATTAAGGAATTGCATGCCATGAATTGAGAACTTCATATGCATCACAAAGATGGATATATATAGTACTTTTAGACCATTGCAGAAGGAAATGACTGAAAGTACACATCATGGGTAGAATAGATGGAAAATACTGGAGTTTTTCATGGCTTACTCAACCTTTTCATCTATTATTTACCCTTCTATAGACATAGGATGGAATTGCAAGGACTGGATCCATGGAATTGTCCTTGACGTGCTACAACTCTTAATTCTACACCTTTCTAAGAAAGATAATGTTATACGAATAGAAAAATTTATATATAATTTATCACTTATCAAAGTGGTCTTAATTACAAAAATATCACTGTTACATTATTTTGGACAATTTTTCTAGAAGAATAACATTTTCCTTCTAAGAAACATGAACGAAAATCAGTTAGGTGGGACTTGGAAGGAGTGTTGAAACCATATAGTCATGCAAAAAATACATATACTCAAATATTATTGTCTGGCATTAGGTGTGGTTATCACTAGCACTCATTAATTCCTTGGATTATAGATTGTTGCTCGTCTCTTCTCGAGCTTCTGTAGTATAAAGATTGTAAAGGTACAAGTACTGTATACAAGAAGCCATATTTGGACTTCTTTCCCAAAAAAAAAAAAAAGGAATAATGATAATAATAAATAAAAAAAGTAAAAGTCTTTTGATTCCCAAAGTAGACAATGGACAATGCAAATAGATCACGTAGCTAAGCCTGCTCCTAACAGTGATCCTCAACCGTGAGAAAGGTGAGATATATACAAAATTATACATTAGATACAAATTTATCGGCATCTGAATGGCTAAAACTTCATTCGTGTGTTGCTTTATTACCATTGAATTTTGGAGTTAGGCAACCAGTTCTCGTATGTCGTGTAATGATTTTGGATATGCTATGTATGGAAACATCCCAAAAATTTGAACTTTCTATAGAAGATTAAAGTCATAAAAACCCTTTTCCTGTTTTCCCAAAATTGTTTTACCAAAATTATGTGTCGTAATACCAGGTGGATTAGAGATGAAGACCGAAAGGTAGGGTGGAGAGGTACAAGTTAAATAATATAATATAAGGTTTAAGGGCTTCAAACTCCAAGATTAGCTCTTGGTTATAGCTTAGAGGTCGCCTCAAAATTAGCAATTAAGGTTTGATTAACAAGTGCATTAATTTTCAGAGCTAGTGCTTAATGAGTTGTGTATGTCTGTCAATGTTTGCAACAAAACTGGATTATTATTTAAGCACATTTTTTCATTAGTGGAGTAGTTGTTGAATGTTGCCAAGTTTGATTACCCAAAAACGAGGCTGCCTTGTACATGTCTTTCTTTTGCTCATCACTTTAAAGCAGTGGTGGACTGACTCCACTCTCCTCGCTCGTGGTGACGGAAGTTGTTGTAGTTTAAGTGGGTATCTCCATTATCGTGTTCTCCTATAGGACTTGTACCAATTTAACAATAAAAACAAACAAGGTTTAAAAAATTATGCAAATTGAAGTCGCAAACCAGAGACGGAATTGATGGTTATGGTAATTAAAAAATCTTTGGGTGTTTGTAGATTTGTTTTGCTAACAACTAGACAATTAATTGAGATGAAATTAAAGACACCAACTTGACTCTAACTAGGGCAATTTGACACACATGAGAATTCTACTACAATAACAACAATGATAACTAAATTAATTTTTGATCTAACCGAAATTCTAATGAAAACAAGTAGGGATTTAAATTGATTAAAAAGGGTGGTTTGCGTGTAAATGCTTCAGTCTATCAATTCTAGCACGGAATTTGAAAGGGGCAGTTTGGGTTAACTCAAATCAAGAATCGTCCAAAGGACCCTTGATTCAGAGAGTTTAGCTTTGAAAATTTAGGAATCTCTAATTATTTTGGAATTAAATTTTATCATCTTTAATGGGTTCTTTAGAAATAAATCACATGCTATCAACTATGGTTATAGATCTAAGATTTCTATAACAATCAATTCGAAAATAATTAAAGAAAAGATACAAAATAGATATTCAATAAGATTTAGAATTCCGCTTTCATTGTTTATACTTTTCTTGGTAGATCTTACATTTGTCCCCAAACAATGAAGTTAGCTTGTTGATTTCATGGTTGAAAGCTTGCCAATGTATAAATATAACATTTAAACTATAAATAAAAAATATATATTGAACTTGAGAGAATGTGAAGGATTACAACCAAACCATAGTAGAAATTTAACTAAAACCTTCCCAAAATCCTAAATACAACAATATAAACTAAATATATCCAAAATACAACTTTTGCCCTTTTTCTCTCTCTCACCTGGCTGCTGAAACCCTAAAACCAATCATAGTTTTCTCCTCCTTTGAATATTGGGTTGTAGGGCAAATTTGCGCTCCCCGTCTGAAGTGCATCCGACGGCTATCCGATAAGCGTTCGAACGGTGAAGTAACCGTTCGGATAGTCTTCTGACGAAAAATCACGGCTCTGTATTTCCGTCGAACGGAAATAATCGACTTTGTAATCCCAATTTCTGTCGTAGCGTTCGAACGCTCTTTGTCTGTCCAAACTTACCGTCCGAACGCGTTCACCGTCCGAACTCACTGTCCGAATGCTTCAGACCGTCTGGAAGCTATTTTGCCTGTCCGGACGTACTTCTTCACTTTAAGCCCATTTTGTCATTTTATCACCAAAAAATTACAATACATAGAAAAAAATACTTTAGATCAATTTATTACTAAAAACATATTCTAATACTCATATTGAAGCTAACAAACAACTAATTAGGGGACAAATATTATATTTTTAAAGTGGAATCATGGACTCATAATTTGTATCGAGGGGAGGCCAAGGTAAAATTTTTTTAATTTTATAAGAATCTAGGTAATTTTATTTTTTTTTTTTTGGGGGGGGGGGGGGGGGAACACCTATATTTTATTGAAAATACCGAAAAATCTATAGAAATTAAGATAAATTTTAAAAATTTTGCAAGAGCCGTAGCTCCTGCCCCGCCCCCAGGGTGACGGGTCCCCCTCTGCTCTAAAGTGACCTCCCAAGCTAGTATGACCATATATGACCTTAATTATTTCCTCCTCGCCAAAATCTCACTTATTTTCTTTTTTTTTTTTTTCCAATAGGAATAGCAAACAATCAAATAATTCTTTAAAAGATGATGAATGAAATGCTGAAGCTTACAAAAAAAAAGAGAGAAATAAATGGAGTTCATTTTTGTTCTTGATCCATAATTATGGCGACAGTATAATTGGAAAAAAAGAGAAAAAAGTGAATAAATATTTGTGAATTTCATAAGGGGAGGGGAGAGAATTCCTTAGCAGCCCTTCTTCAATATGCAATGTATGTATTCAAACATAAGCATATAAAACACTAAGCCATTTTTAAGTTGATACCTTTCTTACTCTTGTGCATACCTCTTGCTCGTTGCTTTATATTTTCACCAGTTAGCTTTGGAGCCAATAAATGTTGTATAAGTTAATAAAATGTATGAGTATAAATATATTAATGTATGTTGCTTATGTACATCAAATATATTAATGTATGTTGCTTATGTACATAAAAAAAGTTTTGAATTTTCCAGAAATCAGATACGATATATATAAAACCACACAAATGAATATATTACTCAGTTTCTCCATTTAAATGGTCAGTTATTCAGTGAAGTACCAAGTAATTGATTTCAAATCCTTGTGGATCTAATTCACTGTACTCACAAAAGAAAAGTAAAAAGAAGAACTCCATTTTCAACAGTTCAACGTTCAGAAATGTTTAAATGGCCATGATCATGGCGCAAGCTGTCACCAATCGAACGGTCATGATCATGCATATGTCGAAGAATTGGAAACTATGGTTATACTAACATTTGAATTCAAACAACAATTATCTCTTCATCTCATTGGGCAAAACAAGAGAGCTAGCTCCACCCCATCTTCACCAGCTAAGAGATGAGAATCAGAAGGAAGAAAAATTTAGAAAAAATTATTTCCTAGGGCAGCTCCTTCAAGAAGAGCTTGGTTAGTTTAGGGTTAGAGCTCTTAAGCCTAGGAGATGAGAAAGAATTGTTTAAAGTGAAGTGTAGAGTATGGGAGACACGGGAACAGCGCCCACGTTCTCCTCATATCTTACTTTCCTTTCTTTATTACTCTCTCTCTCTCTCTCTCTATATATATATATATGTTTGTATGTGTGTATGTGTACGTATATATAGTTATAGATACAGATGACAAGTGCCCCTCTTGACAAAATGTTGCGTATCTGCCCAAGGAATAAATATATATCCTTTCCTCTCTTGTGAACTCCATAAATACTCTTATCTCCATACCCTATTCCCTCTCCTCTTCTCTGTTACACCACTGTCTCAATTACTACTCAAAACAAGAGCAGACTTGTTTTTGCAGTGTTTATGTGATCATGGTAAGTCTCTCCCTCCACAAACCCCCCCCCCCCCCCCCCCCCCCCCCCCCCCGCGGCTCTAGAATTCTTACTCCCATTTTTTTTTTTTTTTAAACTTTGTTGAGGCTAATGAGTTTGTATTTATTTATTTTCGTTTTAATGGTATTTAGGGAATTCAGAAACCAGCATGGTTGGAAGCACTCTACACGCACAAGTTCTTCGTGCAGTGCTCAATTCATGAAAATGCAAAGAAGAATGAGAAAAATATATGCTGCTTGGATTGTTGCACCAGCATTTGCCCTCACTGTGTGACTGCTCATCGCTTCCATAGGCTTGTTCAAGTTCGTCGATACGTATATCATGATGTTGTCCGATTGGAAGACCTCGAGAAGCTTATAGACTGCTCTAACGTGCAGGTTTGAGAAAGCGAAAAAAAAAGGTTAATTTATTCTTCTAATTCAATTTTGGTAGAAATTTAGTTGATCTAAACCTCCTATTTCTATCAGGCTTATACTATCAATAGTGCAAAGGTGGTGTTCATCAAGAAGAGACCTCAAAACAGGCAGTTTAAAGGGTCTGGAAACTATTGCACTTCCTGTGATCGGAGCCTCCAAGAACCTTATATCCATTGCTCTCTAGGGTGCAAGGTACTAACTACTTAGCTATACAATATATGTAGACATATATTGATACATATATCCACATATCCAATTTAGTTCTCCTTTCACGCTAGATTATCCATCATCAATGGAAAAAGTATTTGAGAGAATACAAGCAAATTCTCTCTTAGGGTTATGAAAACAAAATCCTGATTATCTCATTTCTTGAAACAATGGAACATATTTCATAAATGAATTCCATTGATGAATTGTACTTGAATGAGGGACTTATATAAATTAAGCACTATAGGGTTTGTTATGATGAAACGGAACAAAAATATTCTTCTTATGTGATTTTGAACATAATTAGGTGGACTTTCTCAATGAAAAAAGTATTTTAGAGAAAACAAGCAAATTCTTTGTTAGGGTGATGTAAACAAAATCTTGATTATGTCATTTCTTGGAACAATGGAGCATATTTCATAAATAAATTCCATTGGTAAATTGTACTCGAATGAGGGACTTATACAAATTAAGCACTATAGGGGTTGTTATGATGAAACCGGAGGAAAATATTCTTCTTATGTGATTTTGATCATAATTAGGTGGACTTCGTGCTGAAACACTACAAAGATCTCTCTCCTTACTTGAGGAAATGCAACACTTTGCAACTTGGCCCTGACTTCTTTGTCCCTCAAGAAATGGGAGATGATGAGATGACAAACGAGACGCCTCATTCGACAATTGTGGACTGTGATGAGCCAATGAGCTGGTCCTCGGGATCATCCTCAGGGTCCGAGAACATGAGCGTGGCGTGCACCGACTTTGTTAGAAAGAAGAGAAGTGGCTTGTACGTGTGTGGAAGATCAGCTAATAAGGTTTCAGAGGAGGACATGGCCACGAGCATGAGTAGAAGAAAAGGCATTCCTCATAGGTCTCCTTTGTGTTAATTAAGCAATAAGAACAACCTTTTAGGTTCTACCACGTGAGTTTTCTTTTAGAGATTTTTGACTGACTCATGCTACTACTTTACCTCTCTCTCTCACACCCCCCCCCCCCCCCCCCCCCCCCCCCCCCCCCCCCCCCCCCCCCCCCGCTCTCTCTCCCCCCCCCACCCCTCTCCCCCCCCCCCCCCCCCCCCCCCTCCCCCCCCCCTCTCTCTCTCTCTCTCTATGAGGCTTTTATGGTTAATTAATTACTTGGTCGGGCGTTTGTCTTAATGGCATCACGTGATTCCCAATTCCAAGTTATGGTTTTGTACATTTTTCTAACGTTTTTTTTCCTTCATATTATGTGATTTTATTATTAATTCAAGTCATGAATTGGAGAGCTTTCTTTTTCTATTCATCAAAACTCTCTTGACATATTCACTGGATTGCCTTACAATACATACAAAGTACACATACGCATTAAAGAAGTGTATGGCATATATTCATACATCTTCAATATCTTGATTATGGAATAAATAGATATTAACAACACACAACTTTACGGTGTATGAAAAATTAGGAACATTTATGAACTTGTGTATGCTATTATCATCACAATCTAACACTCTGAATAATGGTTTCTATGTGAACACATTAGTCAATGATTACCCTCATGAGGTGTATGACATGCTTAATTCCTTTCGATTTATCTTAGATTTTGCTTAAAATTCATCCATTTTGTCATCCAAGCATGTTAAAACTTGGAATAAGTTGAGATCAAGAGAACTTCCGAGTCCTGCCGTTTGTTTATTGTTCAAATTGAACTTCAATACAAGCTAGAAAATGGTGGTGTTGTTATTTAATTCTAAAATCTTTGTCACACAGTCTTGTTTTGCTCTTAATAATGTTTATATATCCTATTATAGGAGCTTCTACTGAGACTTTGACTACATAGGGGGGGGGGGGGGGGGAGAGAGAGAGAGAGAGAGAGAGAGAGAGAGAGAGAGAGTGGGGGAGGTGGAGGTGATTGAGTTTAAACCAGCACTCTTGACCAGTCAAACATCACCACACTTGACATAGATAATTATGTAAAAGAAATGGAAAGGGAATCATGATGTTTCTACTTTGAAGTAAATGAAGTAGGGTTACAAGCAATGGTTAATTAAGTACCTAGCTTTTGTGTCATAATCTTAAGGAAGACCAATGATACCCGGCCACGTGACAATATCATGCTAATTGGTCTTGGATTTTTATTCTTATTGTATCCTCCTCTCAAGTGGAATTCTGAAACTCGTTAACCATGGGAGATTATGATCAACTAATAGTTACATGTAAAACTTCAGTTCCTTGGTCTCTTCATTATAACCTCTGTAAAGAAAATTGAAGCGCACGGTAGATATATCCTTTAGCCAAGGCATATCCAATGCACACACAAGATAATTTGAAACCTCATTTTGAAATTATAATATAGAAATTATGTCGTTAATCACTATCGGTATCTCCTATATAAATTGCCGATGTGATACAAGCTTTTTATCAAAAAGACTTGGTATCCCTTGATCAAGTAATGAAAACATATTTTGATAGTTAAAAATGAAACAACGAAATCAAGTTCACTTGTTGTAGAAGGCAGAAAATGGGGTGTCGAAATTATCGACACGCCGAACGATGAAATACGGGCATCTTCCGCAGCTTGAAAATAAGTAGTTAACTCGAGGTCTAAATTGCAACTTCACCATAAGTTTGTGGTTAGCTATTACAATCGAAAAATGAAGGACTGGAGTGCGATTTCAAGTAAAATGCAGGGCGCTTTAACCCTAGAATATATGCACAGCTGTTAAGGAAAAAACTAGATTGTTGTAAAATTACTTTACCGGTGGCTATTCTATTCTTGACAATATCCCCCTCCTATGTAATTTATTGTTAGGGTGAAAACGTACCTAGGCTAATATCAAGAAGACTGTGGATTGCTCACCTCGCGGGCTCAGACTTGGGCTTGGGCTCGGGCTGTTGGCCCACGGCTGTTTTATAAGTGTTGTTTATAGTTTCCCACCGAGTTTCCATTTCAACGGGATAGCTAACCTGTTCTACATCTTCTCGGAATACCGCATTACTAATAGGAATTGCATGGGACAGGTTTGACTAATTCTTACCCCACTTTTAATAGAAAATTTTTATCTCACACCTCGTCCCAAACTCATGTCGGATTGAACCTCTCTACTTTGCCTCCGTCCCATTTAAGTTAATCGGAGTTCGAATTGAAACGAGTTCAACTCATATAAAAATTTAAAACAAAAATAAATCACTAAAAGAATAAAAATAATACAAATTATACTAACTATAAGACAATATTATTTTAGAAAAAAAAGAATCTAAAATCTAAGACTAAAAAATTAACATTAGAATCATAATACTGACTTATATACTAAGTATATTTTGTATAGTTAAATATAATATAATTATTTAAGTATTTTATAATATAATCAGGACAACTTCGGGATGTGATGACCTGAATCCTACCCTGTCCTAAACCCGTATCGGGTTTTACATTTTTTTTTTTTTTTTTTTCTGTATTCTGTCCCTAACCCATTTATTCATACTCAAATTAACCCGTTCTGTTAGGGGTCGATTGAAGCAGAGTCTGGGTTTTTCGACTCCAATTATCATCCCTAATCACTAACCTTATTTGACGAAGCCAATTATGCTTTGTATTTTTGGGAGATTATGTTGTGACAAATCCACAGATTACAGACAAATTATGTAATAGAAAGCCCGACGCAGATTTTTACATGGTTCGTCATGAAGCCTACACCCAGAAGCTAGCGAAGGCGATGAGAATATTTCATTAACGGAGAAGAAGAACACAGTGCATAACAAAGCTCCCAAAACTATACCCTCTTTATTCAGAATGAGGTTTTTCTCTCAAAACCTTCAAACCTGACCTTGCATATTTAGATCAGAACAATACAAGAGAAATAGTCCAAATAATTTAAGCTCAGGGCGGTGCCCTAGACCCATAAAATTATTGCGGGTCCAGCCTAATTTTTAATTTCATTTTACAAATTGAGTTTTTAATAAAAAAAATTAAATTATCTAATTCTTATTTTTTTCTAAATACACATTACTATATAAGATGCAAAATTTATATATATATGCTTATAAACTTGCAAAACTAATTTTAAATAATTTTTTACTTTTTACGAATTGTTAAAATCAGTTTAAATAATTTTTCTCATCCATTTATTGACCGGGCCTTTCCTTGGGCCTCGAGGCTTCGGCCTCTTAATAGCCCTCAAAAGGAACCCCTTGGACTCGATATTTCTGAATTCAAGACTCCATTTAACAAATACTTTAAGTTACAAAAAAAAAAAAAAAAAACGAATTTTGAAGGGTTTTTTTATTTTATTATTAATACACTGCAAGCGAATTTTATTTTATTTTTAACTTTTGATAAACTATAAGTGTAACAATAATCAAATTGTTTTATTTTAATATTTTAGAAATAAATTTTTTTTTTTTAACACAAGCAATTTAATCTCGGGGCGGTGCCTTAGACCCGTAAAATTACATGAAAAGCATGCTAAATCAGAATGAAAGTCAATAAACTTATAAAGTAATTATCTTTTATTGTTATACATATATTCATTCATATCAAGCGTTTGTTGAAAACAAAAAATTGGGATTTTGGTGATATAAAGGGCCACTCCATTTCGAGGAACAAATTCATGTAAAAAAGAAGGTTCTAAATTAGTTTTGATCGGAAAATAGCATTGAATCGTAACTTTATATGAAATATCTTTCCTAGATCGACTATAACATTGGATCATTTTCCGGAGTGTTTCATAAAAATTTTATTCACACTAACAACGTATTAAAAATTAAACTAATTGTCATAAAGTAAAAGATACAAAAAGAAAGAAAAAACTACACATAATTTCATTTTTTACTATATTTCTCACTCTTAGGCATAAGTGAATGGACCTTACATGCATTCATTAATACGAGTAAGGTGAAAAAATGGAATTATTTATAGTATTGTTTTTTGAAAAAAGAAACAAAGTTTATACACTGAATTATGTAGCATCTTAGACATGTGAAGCTTTAGGCCTTGTATCAACAGGGAGGAACCATGAATGTTGTCGAGGGAGGGGCAAGAAAGACTAATCTAAAATTTTTTAATATTTTTTAGGAGCTAAGGGAAAATTTCTTAAATTATAGAAGATCAAGGTAAAATTTTTTGAATCTTATTGAGGGGCTAGAGCAAAGATTTTTGAAATTTTGAAAGGTTAAGGTAAAAAAATTTCAATTTTGTTGGGGCCACGGAAAATTTTTTTAAATTTTGAAATGTCAAAAGGCAAAATTTTAAAATTTTGGAAGGACCAATATATCCTCTTAGTATAAAAATGCTCAAAATCAATAGGATTAATTTAAAATTTTGTGAAAATAGAGGGGGCCATGCCCTCATTGTCCGAGGGCAGTTTCGCCTCTATGTATCAAACTCATGGTACAATTGTTTATTAAGACTAGATCTCCATGCATGGCTGCGTGTGTGCATGAGTGACTCCCAAATGGGTCATTTATACAGCTAAAAAATTTATATAAAATTTGTATATAAAATAAGAGACTTTCAATTTAAAATAAAATATTTATCATGATAATTTTTAATAAAAAACATGCTATTCTCAAATCATTCAGCAGGTGAAATTTTTTGTATAAATTATTTAGAAAAAAGCAATTTTGGTACCAAATTAATGATGTTATTGCTAAATCACTTCATCTTTCTTTTTAAATCACATGAAAATCGTTTAATTGGACCCTTCAAAGCAGGCCTTATCGCCAAACGGATAAATGAGAACCCCCTTTTTGTAAAAAGCAAAGATGTAAAGGAAGAGACATGTAATGTGAATGTCAATTTCGTTAAAGCAGCCTCATGCTTTGATGAAAGCGCAATAAACTTTTATGAAACTGTGCCTTTATGTGCGTGTGTGTGAATAATGCTATAAAATAAATAAAAAAAATTATAAGAATTGTGTATAGAGTGATATGCTGAATTAGATACTTCTTTTTAAGACAAAACATCGGTCAAGAATGTTTTTTAGTACAAAAACACCACCACCACGTCATTTTTTGAAAAATTAGATTTACCAAATCTACAGAGGGTAAACATACATGTCTTGTGTCAATTTTAATTAATTTTCAATTTAAGGGACGTGAAGGTGTAACTATTCAAAAATCAATTGCATGTCAAGAATAATAATCAAGAAGTATCAAAACTAGTCCGTTTAGTACGGTTTTTTTTTTTCCAGTTTTTTCACACTAATTTTTTTGGCTTGTAAAGCATTTTTTTTTTTGCTTTTTGCTTATCTTAGCTTATAAAAGCAAAAAAGTTAAATTTTTTTTTTGACTTTTTGGCTTATAAAGTTTTTTTTTGTTGCATTTTTACTTATCTTAGCTTATAAAAGCAAAAAAGCAAAAAACAAAAAATTGACTTTTTGGCTTATAAAGCTTTTTATTTTATTTTCTTTCTTTTTTGCTTATCTTAGTTTATAAAATATATTTTTTTTACTTTTTTACTTATAAACCAAAAAAGACAAATTAAAAAAAACTAAAATAAATTGTACCAAACGGATTCAAGAAAGAAGTGAATACAAAATAACAACTCACAACCTAACCTTAGCCAAATTTA
Organism: Euryodendron excelsum; assembly: GCA_033060915.1. Taxonomy (NCBI): domain Eukaryota; kingdom Viridiplantae; phylum Streptophyta; class Magnoliopsida; order Ericales; family Pentaphylacaceae; genus Euryodendron; species Euryodendron excelsum. The sequence continues at coordinate 27,675,461 of CM065393.1, forward strand.
TGCGCCTCAGGTGTTGAGTTCACAATCTTGTGGCTTTATTCTCTTGTGTAATCGAATCACTATGATCTATGTGGTTAGTAGTTGATTAAGTGTCGAGTCATCAAGATACGGCACCGGAATTTAAGTTCACAGCAAATGGAGGCTCTTAAGATTTTCTACAATATAGTACAATGGCCTCTTTGTGCTTTCACTTGGATATCTCTTCTTTACACTTCTACTTTTTAGAGATGTCTTCATCGATTGCAAAACATGAATTTTGTAAACATGATCCAAGAAAGCTCGCAGGTATAGCCACCTGATCTCCGATTAGATAAATGAGAGAATCAAGCAGAACAGTTGACTTGCAGTTTCAATTTGATATTGCATAAACGTTCCTCGCCATTGCGCTGTCACAACTTGTGACTTTATAATAGCAAGGTCATTCTTCAAAGATAATGTTTTTTTTTCCCGCAAGGCCGAGCTCTAGCTATTGAGATTTTAGAATATCCGAACACATACTTTGTGAAATGGTTCAACTACCATTGTCACCTTGTAAAAAATGTGAGACAATCTTCACTAGATAGCCCAAATGAATTCTGCAGGGTTGACGTTACAACTTGCCCCGTTGAACAACCACGCCTCGTTTGTTTGCGGAGTAAGACAACTTGCAAGTTCACCAACCCTTTTGATGACATTATGAGGTTTCAACGCTCCAGGGATAAGCCACAATTTTTGACCAAGAACGATACAATATGACTTGACTTTTTTATTACCCCCCAAAATTAGTACAACTCAAGTTGTAAAATAGAAGGCTCAAAATACGAGGCAAATTGGTTTTGTTATGGAATTTGTCAATTCTAATCCTAACATTTTTGTGCATAAATTTTTTTGTAACAATCCAATTTTCATATAAAAAGACATATTGGAAAACAGTGTAACGTATGGTGTAGATAATCCATTATGGCATTTGCACTTGTTTTGTTTTGTACTTGTGTAGGTAACCCTGCCTTGCTTGTTTCTTCAATAAAATGATGAATATGTGAATATAGATGGATATTAAGTGCAATACTAATTATATTAGTGGCTTAGTGGTTGGCTGACTCTCATAGTAAGTATAAAGTTTTAAATTCAATCTTGCCTCACGTTTCTTGTTATCAACCATCATGGCACTAATTTCTTTGACTTTCACAAAATGCTGCTGGATTTTCTTCCAAGGAATTAGTAGAATTAAGCAGTAGATTAAGCAGTAGATAATATTAAACACGTACAGAGTACACAAGTAACCATACTTATGACAATGGATTTGCCTTCCAAGTTCTAATGTTACACGAGCGTTATATTGTTTTCTTGGGAGGATATGTTCTAATTCTGTCATTTGAATCTTTTAATGCAAAGGAATACTAATTTCTATAACATGTAAAGCATTGACTACGAAATACCACAAGCATACAAATGCAAGGACCTATATTTGATAAGGTTCTTTTTTGTTGAGTAAAAAAGTGAGAAGGGGCAACTAGATAATAGCAACTTTTCGTGGGCGTGACCATAAGAGTTATCATCTATTGCAGAATGTTCAATTTGAGTTATGGTTACTATAAAAAAAACGAGCTCGTCACCACAGCATTATCAAAAGTCAAGTGAATAAGTCAACTGTTCAAATAGATTACAAAACTCAAAAGGGCGCCAACATAGCTGAACCCATGACTTCTTGTATTTCCCCACTTGCCACTAGACTATCACCTTCGGTGGTTCTTGATAAAGATTCTTACAAGAATACACACCACAAAGACAAAAGAAGAGGAACAAGAGAGTACAATACAAATGAAACATACGAAGAAACTTAATAAAGATCTATGGAAGGACATGCAAGCTAAGACAGGCCACACTCAACTGGTTGTATTGAAAATCCTAGGGCAGCTATAAACTGAGCAAAATGACTGTAGACTCACCAGCAACATTAGCAATATAACTGCTAGAATTGTGAGAATCTTCCAAGAACCATACACATACTTCTTCATAGACTTATACATTCGAACCTTGGGTGTGCTATGGTAGTACTTGTTGACATCTCCAATGGCTTTATCGATATAGGAAACATTCGAGAGTCGAATGGATTTGCTCATCCCATTGAAGAGCTCTGCAACATCAGCATCACTCTTCAGACTGTTTACAATGATTTTCTTTTCTCTCAGCAGCTTTGCATCCTCGACAGTGTCTATAATCCCATACATTAGTTCTGTGTATCGTGTGAAAACAAGGGACTCCGATACAGTTGAAGCTTCGTAAGCCACTAAGTTTCTCATTACCACCTCGGAGTTGACATTCAAAGTGATGACAGGGAGGTAGAATTTCATGGATTTCTCATCGAATTTTATGGTGGTGATGTCTCCGGCGGTGGAACAGAATTCAACTCCAGCACTGCAAAGGTTTGATACCGAAGGAATCATGATTTTCTCTACAATAGGAGTTTTCTTGTCCTCACTAGAAGCTTCATTTTCGGGTTTGATAGTTTCTTTATCATAATTTGATGCTAAGTTGGACATCCCTGGAAGACTAGAAACCATCTTCCAAGGCATCCCTATTATCATCTTAATTGGTTTTGTAAATTTACTTACAAAACCAACTTTTACACTAGATAACAAGTTCCAAAGTTTAGCAAAAACCTGGTTAGAATTACCCGAATCGAAGCCCGGAGTTGTACCAAAGCTTGCTCCACCATTTTTTCTGTACTTATTCTCGGATTCACCCTCCAATTTGGGCACGGTCACGGTCAAGTGGTACAAAAGGTCCAACAAATGAGCATGCTCGAAAACTTCGGACAAAGGGAGATCCTCCTTCAGTTTCAATGGAGAAAGAGCTTTACAAAAACCCATCAACATCGAAGGCAACAAATTGTCACCCGCATCCGGCAAAGAAGTCTGAATAGACAAGATCTTGCTTAGAAGAAAGATTGGAATTTGGTTTTCTAGCATCACTATGTCACCCAGGATTTCATCGTTAGCCATTTTTTTTCCGGCAGCATCAACTAAATGAGCCGTTGTAGACGAAGGGGCTGGGCCGGGGCTGTCCTTTTTGTTGATATAGGCATGAAGAAACTCAAGCAAAAACAAGCCATCAATGGCCATGATCCAAGCTAGAGTATCGCCTTCGATGTCCAAGTACTTATGGTAACAAGCCCGGATTTTATGTTCAAGCTCGATAAGCTTGTCAACGAGTTGTTTGAATTCAAGGCTTTGAAACTGCTTTTGAACTCTGCTTGCTGCAGCAAGCTTGTACCTCTCCATCTCGTAGAGCTCGGGGCGAAAATGGTGGTACGGCCCCAAGCCTACGAGTTGAGGCATGAAAGACTCCGGCTTGAAAGTACTGAGAGTTGTAGGGACACGAAAGATTGAAACGGGCACGTCGATCTCAATCTTAACCTCTTTATCAAGCATTTTACTGATTTGGCTGATCCATCTACGCTCACTAGAGCTTGATTCAAAGATTGAAGTTAAGGCCATGTTGAGCTTTGCATTAACATAATATGAAGACTTGATTATATAGTAATGCGACGGCTTGGCAGCCCATGAGGTGGATATTCATAGCTTAGCAGTACAGATTTGAAAACGTGCTTTGAAGTAAATTTTCATTTTTTAGTTACATGTTGCTTTCACTAGATCTACATTCAAAGATTTGATCGTTTTTAATATAGTCTAGTGGAGTCTTATATGATGAATAGCACATATAATTAACTTCACTGTTAATTGTCTGTTGTTCGTAATGGTCTCTCTCTCTCTCTCTCTCTCTCTGTCTCTCTGGGTGGATATTGCCACCAGCCACTAAGTAATAGGCATTATGAAAAAGATAACAAATCATTATGACAAAAAAGGCCTCATAATGATTTGTTATCTTTCTTTTTCAACGGTCTCTCATGGTTTATAAATCCTTATTTTATTGTAACTAGGTTAATTGAGGGTTAATAATTATTTTGTCCAACTAATTTTGTCTTAAATTTTAATGTTATTCGGACTTTGATTTATTTTATTTTGACTCTCCAATTTTTAAAAGTAAGTCAATGTGGTCTCTTATTTTAAAATAGGTTAGAGAAATTAAAAATTAATTATACTTTGACTCTCTCAACTATAATTTAATTTTACTTTACCCGCTAAACTAAATATCGTTAAATTTTACCCCTAAATTATGAGAACATAAGCTCATATTAAAGCTATTAACAACAAAAATAAATAATATGAGCATTTCTGATCAGATTAATATAAAATTTTTTTTATCCATAGTTAACAAATGCATAGTTTTAAAAATTTTCTTAACATTGTCTGGGTTAATAATTGATGGTACACAAAAAAACAAGAATTTATGGATCATTCTAATCATTTTCTTAAGCATTTTGAGATGATTTATAATATTTTATCGTCATTAAATTATTTTTTTTCTCTTTGTTTTAGAGATTAGTATACTACTTTGACCAAATAAATTTTCAGTTTTAAATTTTATGATGGTGAAAATGTAACTATGTTTAGTTGAATGGGGATAAAGTAATAATAAGTTATAGTTTAAAAAGTCAAAATATTATTAATTTTTAATTTCTTTACTTATTTTGAAAAGCTGTACTGCATCGAATTTTTTATTTTAAGGTTAGAGAGTTTAAATAGAAAAAATCAAAGTTCATAAGTGATATTATAATTTGAAACAAAATTGGAGAAACTAAATGATTGTTTAATCTTTAATTTATTTGAGTTTTTGTTCCAAAGAATGCTTCTAATCGGTGACTCGTATCTTATGCTGACCGGAATGAAGGAAAATGTGATAGGCGAAATTCCATAGTACGTTAGTAGTTTTGATTATGCTGTTATTCAACAGTAAAAAAAATTCCAACGATAAATAAGATCAGTTTTAATAATAATTATTAAATTTTTTTAACTATTTTGAAAATCACCAAAATATTAAGAAAATGCTCAACTACTATTTAGTAGCAGTACCGTGAAAATCACCTTCGATAGGAGTAAAGAACAGCGTGCTGGTGACTTTAACAGTTGCAATATAGGCTGTAAGAGATTTTACTTGTCCGGGTAAGTGCCAGCATTTCTGGTTTTCTTGAGTTAATTTCAAAATACACAAGTGGTTTATTTCTTTAATCACTCAATAACTATCAAATTTTAACTGCAAATTTAATACAATTTTTAGCCTATTACATCCTTTTTGATAACTCTTTACACATAGATAGTGTCTATAATATGCCCCAGCAGTCGTAGTTAATTAAATTAAAAATGATATTGTTATACGTACAAATAAAAAATTTATATCGTAATTTATCACGAGAATGATATAATTGAATATGTAAGAGCTATTCATTTTAATATAAAACACTTATTATAAGTAATTTTAGTTATAATAATAATATTATTACCTCTTTCTAATAAAATTTATGTACAAATTTTCTTAAAAAATATCATCTTTCATATATAAACCGCGTGGCCGCAAGGATGCTATTACGTGGTAGTAGCTTTATATATATATATATATATATGACACGACGGGGCCTCCGTTTACACGTTTTGTAAAACAAAATTTGACAATTGACACTGTATTCTCTAAACAGTGGAATTATAATATCTTATGCACATTAAAACATTACTGTATAATGTGAAATGGCTGATGATTTCGCATTTAATTAATTTGGCAATCATCAAAGTTTTGTTTCTTTCTAATTATTGAGGCTATTACAAAATATGTTTTTCTATAGTCGTATGGTGATTAATACAATATCTTATTTTAAAGTATACTTCTAATTTGGACATTAACCATGTATTGTTGTGGTAGATAACAGTTCCTAGCAACTGCAGTCTGCCATATGTACCGTGTTGGAATTATTTAAAAAAAAAAACAGTTTCAAAACTTCGAATTTTCCGTTACCATTTAAAAACTATTTTATGGCTAATTTTTATAAGACCACCCACCACTTGTATAAGAGCTAAAAAGTCGCATTATAAAAATTTTATAATAAATATTCTGTTTAAAAAATAATAAAAATTATTAAGTTAAGTGAGAGCAGCTGACGCTACTCATCTTTTACTCGGTCTCGTATTAGCTTTCGTCCAAAAAAAAGATCATAGGCGACTATTCATATTACAAAAATTTTGAATAAATATTGTATATATTTATATGACATTGCTCATTTTGCTATCATAAAGTTTTGTTTGTTTCTTTCTTAGTTGTCTCAGTGGTCACCGCGTAATGAAATTATTATTTATTACGGAGTGGTCTTTTTCCGGTTTTGTTTTTCCCTTGAAAGCAGCGGGGTATCTGCGACTTGATGATTTTATATCTCTTTCTACTATCAAAGACCAGAATTCACTTTTATAATCGTCCCTAATGGAGTCTTATCTGATCTATAATTTTACATGAGAAGCACATCCAGACAGTGTAAATATCTTCACGGTTTACTTGTCTGTTGTTCATAACTCTCTCTCTAACTCTCTCTCTCTCTCTCTCTATATATATATATATATATATATGTTGTACGACCAACCACTAGCTAGGTAGGAGCCTAAGAGGAATCATTCCCACCTATGCATTTCATGTTAAATGACGAGTTGCCTATTTTCCAAATGAAGTTTCCAACTTATCGCACGGACCAACTAAATTTGATCTAGTTGTATTAAAAGATAATCCAAACCTAGAGAACTCTGCAATAATGCAATGAAATTTCATGATCAATATATACATAGAACTCCCCAAAGTCATATCGCATAAATACATATAGCTTTTAGAGGGAGAAAACAATTACATCGTTTCATTTTTTATTTTTTTGGGCCTTTGGCTGTACATCTAACCGAAAGAAGAAAATTGAGGTGTTTGACTTAGGTTTTTCCTATGGTCAAAATAGACAGTTGCAGATCCAATTACTCGGTTCAAAGGCTCATTACAAAGTCAGTTTTAAAAGAAAAAAATATGTATAAGTTTAGGCTCATGCCCACATATTAGCTTTAAGGCTTCAAGTCCTGCTTAGGATAATTAAAGATGCTGTAATTCACCCTTTAATTAAAGTCATATTTAGTTCTAGTTACATTAGAGGACTCCTAGGTTGTGTTTGGTGCAAGTAAAGTTTGAAGGGGATAAAATAAGAATGAGAATGTGAATGAAATTAAAATGGAATGGTATAGTCATTTATATTCTTTTATTTGTTTGTCTAGTGAAAATAGAATGATCATTTACATTCTATTGTTTAATAAGACCAATTACTAATTTTAGAATGGAATAAAATCTATGTATATAATATGGAAATTAGAGTAGTATAAATATGATATATTAATTATTACATGTATAAGCACGCATTTGGTAATGGTGGCAATTAGCTGTGGTGGCAGCGGCGGTGGGCCGTGGTAGTGGGTGGCAGGTGGTGGGGGTTTGTGGCTAGCCGTGGTTGTGGGTGTTGGCAGCAGGCGAGCTGCAGCAGCCAAGCTACTATGATGGGTAACGACAACTTCGATGAGTGGCAATGTTTTATGTTTTTACTTTAAGAGAAAATGAAATAACTATTGCTACTCTTGAAAAAGAAAATGACCATTCTAATAATATGTGAAAATGATTATTTCTAGGGACTAGATATTCCAACTTTAAGTGTTGTTACTAAATACGGTAATAAGAATAAAAATGAGAACAACTATTGTATTCCATTCCATACTATTTTCTTATATTGAATATAATCCTAGTAATCTTTTAATATTAACGATTTTATAGTAGTGAAAATTTCTGATTCCTAGATTACTACACTTGAGGGTGTGCTTTGATCTATTTGAATCTAAATCTAGGTCTTCTTATTTACTATACATCTATTCAAGCATTCATCATCATGCATATAAACATAAAAGTAGTAAAGAACAAGACACATAATTTATCGTGAAAGCACAACTCGAAAAAAAATTACGTCAAGCCAAGCCAAGTACCATATGAACAGTTTACACAAGACACACTTATAACCAAACACTGAAACTCCTCGAATATTGTTTGAATCTCCACGAACTACGGTTGAAGTTCTCTTGCTCGACTCCCCAATTTTCCAACCTCCCAGTTCTTGACTCTAACACTGAATCACCACGGTGCTCTTCTTCATCTTTGAAATCTACCAAGATGATTTGGTTGAATTGTTCTTCAATCAAGTAACAATGGTTAGGATGATCTATTTGCTCAATGACTCATAATCTGGTTCCTCACCATTCACTGCGTATCTCGGTATATTTTTCTCTGTCTCATAGTGTATCTCCCTTTGTATAGAGTTTTGTATCTTTGTATATCTAACACTCATAAATCTATACAATACGTACAACTCCTGAACTATATGTAGCTTCTCTCTACTCCTCAAAGGTAGGCTAGAACTACCTTTTTTTTTGGTCGAATAGCGTTTGGCTTGAGAGTCCTCAAATATACAATAAGTTGAATAACTTTGAACTCTAATTCGAACTGTTCCTGAACTAATCTTATTGCATGACTCGAGCCATCATAGGTTGGTTTGATCCATCATCGAGCCATCATCTCTGAATAACAGGTTGCTCTAAAAAATTTACATGGAATTCATATGCTATGAAGCTTGAAAGGACACCTGAGTATAGAGATATGATATTTCAAAGTTTCAGCTTTGCATACTTTAAAAGCTTGTACTGCAACAAAATTAGCCAATGCTAATAATAAGATTGTACTCTAGCAGTTTGAACCTGAATTTTAGACTTATTTGATCAAAATACTACTTGAAATAAGATTACAAACAAAGTGTTCTTATCCATGAAATTAGCCAATGCTAAAAATCCGAACATATAGTATCGAGGTTTGATTATGCAGAAGGGTGGGTTAGACACCTCATAGCCCCATTGATTCTAGATAAGAGTTTAAAATATTTATTCAATTTGTCTCGTAGGTCAATGCATGCATGCAACAAGGTTGAAGCATATTGTGAAAATTCTTATTTTCAATATATTTGACTTCAAATTAACATAATTTCACAAAAGCTTTGAAATTGTGAAATTATGACTATAATTAAGAAAAGAAACAAATAAGAAGTACATTCCCTCGCTTAAGGTCTTCCCTTATTTTCTTTTAACAACCTTTAGGCTGTGTGTGGATTAATGATTAATTAGGCGATGAAAAAGGAAAAGAAAAAGAAACGAAAAAGGTAAGGAAAAAGAGAACAAAATAAAAGTATTTTTATTCTTTTTCCCTCATCTTTTCCTTTTTGCTTGATAAATTTGGGTTCCAAACACAATATTATAGAAAAGAGTTTCTCATACAAATTTAGATACAAAATAATGTTGTAGATATCACTTTGGATATGGGGAACTATTCCCATACAAATAGTTAGGCACACAAACAATGACAAAATAAACAATATTTGTCTTTGAAAAGTATGCTCAAACAAAGTTTTAACAAACCTTGACAGGTTTGATATTCTACTGAAATTTGACTTGAAAATGGAGAGTACGTTATATTTAAGACATACATGAGTTATGATATTTGAAGAGATTATTTAAACATAATATTTCTTTAATTTAGGCTCAGTCTTATAAAAGGGGTTAGTCGATTAGATGGGATAATGAAATCTAGCACCAAGAACTTAGATGAAACAAATAAAAGTAAGAAACAGAGTTAAAGCACTTCCACATTTCTATTTTGAAAGAACTTAATTGTTTCATGTCAATGTTAAGTAGGCTGAAAATTGGTCTGAGTGCTTGATGCATATCAAAAATCACAAGCGCCGATCTTGGAATCGTGTGAAATTTGGTGGTCTCATTGAAAGCGTGATGGAAATCAAAATCTATAGTAAACTATGGATCCGATCTTATTTTACCCGAATTCCATTATTGAGTGTTTCAATTTTGTGTTATTGCTATTTTAGGAAACTTTTATTTTAGTAATAGCTTTGTTTAGAAATTTTCATTTTTATTGTTGTTTGTTTTAGGATATTTCTTTAGATCTCTAGTATTCAAATTTGAGCTTCACTCGAATTTATTATTTTTGATAATTTTTTGTATTATTTTAATTTTAGTCTTAATTAGAGTCAATTAAGATTTGCATTATCTTTTCTATATATTCAGATGCAAGGGCTTTGCCCCAAATCAGTTTATAGCTTTTGATGAATAAGAATTGAAAGATTTCTCTAAGTTTTAACTTTTAGGTATTCTTTGTGATTCAATCAGTAGTTGATGCATTTTTTCTTGTATTATGTGGAATCAACATATTAGAGAAGAGTTTAGTATTCGATATTTATGCGTGAATCAATGAACTCTAACATATTTTTACTTTTCTACACGCTTTCCTGCATCAATTGGTATCAGAGCGAGCGAATCAACGAACCCTAACCTGTTTATCACCTTTCTACACGCTTCCCTATATCAGTTGGTACCAAAGTGAGACTATATTTTTGTAGCGTGCCGTCGAGAAAGGTTCGTGCTATTAATAAGATTTCCTATGAAAGGATGCAACAACAAATTGAGATTCTGACTTGACAAGTTGTTGCCCTTACCATTGCTACGCAACAACAACGATCCCCACACCCACATTCTGTGGATGAGGCGAATACTATGGTTATCAATGATTTTTCAAAACATAGTTTTGTGCATTGGAATTCATCTCCAATCTTTGACGATTACTGTGATGATGGTGATGTCATTGATATAATTGTTTATTTACATCAATAACCACTCTAATCAAGTTGTTGATTGGAATAAACCATCAAATTTTTTTTTTATTTTTTATGATGAGCCATGTGCTATAGAAGAAGCACCAATATTTGAAGAAGAACCATCTATGGATGAAGAATCAAATATTCTTCCAATTGATTCACTTGAATCCGTTCAAACAAGTCGTCACTATGAAGAACCATTCTATTTTGTGGGATACAAGTTTTCTTCTTCATGCTTCGTCAAGAAGATAATCAAGTATTATTTTATTTTAACTCAATAGGTAGATTGGATGGAGATTGTGATAAAGGTTGGAAAGTTTAAAGTACTTATCCGGAATATAAACTTGAAGTTTAAATTCTATGAAAAAATTGCTTACCTCATCTTTAGAATTCGAGGGCGAATTCTTTTCAATCTAAGGAGAATGATGCAAATCAAAAATCACAAGCGTCAATCTTGGAATCGTGTGAAATTTGGTGGTTTGATTGAAAATGTGCTAGAAATCAAAATCCATAGTAAACTATGAACCCTACCTTATTTTACCCGAAATTCATTATTTAGTGTTTCAATTTTGTGTTTTTGTTGTTTTAGGAAACTTTTGTTTTAGTAATAACTTTGTCTAGAAACATTCATTTTCATTGTCGTTTGTTTTAGAATGTTTCTTCAGATCTCTAATATTCAAATTTGAGCTTAACTCGAATTTGTTATTTTTGGTAATTTTTTGTATTATTTTAATTTTAGTCTTAATTAAAGTCAATTACAGTTTACAATATTTTTTTTCTATATATTCAAATGCATAGGCTTTGCCCCATATCAATTTATAGCTTTTGTTGAATAAGAATTGAGAGATTTCTCTAATATTTTGACTTTTGGGCATTCTTTGTTAATCAACCAGTAGTTGATGCATTTTTCTAGTATTTTGTGGAATCAACAGATTATAGAAGAGCATAGTGTTTCGTGTTTGTGCACGAATCAATGAACACTAACCTATTTATCACCTTTTTACACATGACTCGAATCCCGCAAGCATGCGATTTTACAATGTAGTTTATCGGTTAAACCCCGATTATCATTCTTCCTATGGGATTAATTCCAATATAGAAATAGATATTCAACTCACAATGGACTCATTCATATTGGATTGCAAATTGAATGAAATTGAATTTAAGAGTAACAAAAGAAAACCGAAAATCTTTTGCTTTTGAGATGGGTGATTCTATACTACTTATGCAATGAAATTAAAGGCAATTAACAACTAAACAATTAACTAAGCAAAGCAATTGAGATTTTAAGAATATTAAAGAAGATTTGAATACAATTGATATAATCTACCAAATTCAACAATGATTTCAATGGAGGGTTTGTTAACTCAAATTAAGGATCACTCCATCGATCCTAGATTCGAACGATTTAGACTATAAAGCCTTGAATTCTCACTTAATTGAGATTAGAATTGTGATTAATTGTTGGAATCATAGATTCAAACATTAGATTTGTGCAAGCCCTATACTAATTGAAGAATTGTGCATACGAGTTGCCAAATTGTGTTATGAATCTAGAACTTAATTAAGAAGAATTGTAGAAATCATAAGATAGTTTAATGAAATTTATATACCTCCATAAAAATCCTTGAAAATACTTGGCAAATCTTCACAATTACACTCAAATTGGGGTTTAGCTACTTGATTCTGTCATAGAAAGTATGAAGAGATGTAATTGCATTAAATTGAAGAAAAATGAAGAAAAATGAAGAAAAATGTAAGAAAGTAAAGGAAAATACACTTTCTTTTCCTACAAAGCTCTCTAACTAACTCTCTCTATTTATAAAAATAAGTACACACTGAACTCTCTATCTAATTTTCGGCCTAAACAACTTTTATATCTTCAGAAAAAATTTAGAGCTCTGTAAATGCGTTTGAACGGTATAGAGGACCATTTGAACGGTCTTCTAACAATCTTCAAAAAGTGAAATACCTCTTTGTAACTATCAAACGGTGTTCAAACCTGTCATTAAAGCGAAAATGGCTCTCTATAGGTTGCAAACGGTGACATGCCTTTGATAGAGCTTTCAAACGCTTAGTAGATTGTTCGAACGCGCATTTTTCACTTAGCCCACTTTTGACTATTTTTAGCCCAAAATTCCTGCAAAGATGTGAAAAAGACATATTAGAACAATTTATAATTAAAGCACTATTCTAATGCCTAAACTAGAGCTAACAGTCCACTATTTAGGGGATTATGATTATACTTTTGGAGTATAATCACACCTCCTAACTTAACTTTTTGCTAGTCCCAAGCAAAATATATACAAAGAGGAAGCATATATAAAAGATAAACTTCACTTTCGTAGGGATCACTGATGCATTTATATATGCACCAAGTCTTTTGAACCCCTAAGTTACCCCTAGTGGACGAGTAGTATCTCGTGAGGGTTTTCAGTTATGAAACCCATAAACATTCCTCTATAAATTGCAATTAGAGATAAGAATAAGGAAAATATGCATAATCCAACTCAAGCTAACATTAGATATCATTCATATCCCCTAACACATGCAATGATATACAATCATTCATACAAAAGAGAGGTTCAAATGTGTGGGTGAAGAATCATGCTAACTAACTCAAATGTAGCACACTTGTGCAATCTCAAACCTTTAAACTTTGATTCAACACCTCACCGGGAATACACTCACAAATAAAGACCCACAGGATTCTCACAATGACTTGTTCAATAATAAAGTAAATGTAAAACGAAAGCAAGTGAATATACCAATTACAAAAATTGAGAAGATATAAGTGTATCAACCTAGCATAGATTCATGAGAGATTGTTCATAGTTAAGCATTGATTCAAAGAAATTGACAAGAAATGACTTATACTCTAATGAAAACCTTAATCAATCACAACTAGGAACAACTAGTCCCTTTTTGAGTAGAAAGGTAGATTAGAAGGTACAAGAGATAAGGGTAAAGGAAGGTAAAAAAAATGGTCAAATCATGTGTGATCAAAACACGAAATGATGAATGGCTAAGCAATTCCAACTCTTCCCCTTTTCAATTCTGAAACATTCTTCTAAACATTTTGCTCTTTTCTTCAAACTTCTCAACTTGATAACTTTTCTTTCTCTCTTTTTTTTTTTCTTTTATTTCCATTCTTTTGATGTGCCCCTTTTTGCATTCAACATTTTCAACTTCACAATATGCTCTTTTCTTATTATTGATCTCCCTAATCAATATCTTTCTTTTTTTCACTTTCTTTTCTTTTTTTTTTTATTATTTATATTTCAACACAATACACTCATTTTCCTATATAGGTGTCCCTTTTGCAAAAAATAAGAGAGAGGAAGTATCATTTGCATTATAACAATAAAAGAATGAAGAAAAAGGGATAAAAAAAAGGGGATAACAATACCCAAATCTCTGTCAAAACTATACAAGTGATGAAGATATGACAATATCATACCGCACATGTAGCTGTACAATCTATACATAAGAGATAAAGATGATATAACGAAAGATATACAACAAAGCTCAAGATATAACTCCACTATGATGAAAACAAAGTTTTAGATACAACATGCTATGAAAAGATATGACATGCAAGTACAATATGTATCTAAACCCTATGCTACTGTGCATCATCATCATCAAGTGGAGGTGGTTGCATCCCTCAAATAGCCACAAACAACTGCTCTAGAGTAGTCGCCTGCCCACGGATGAGTCCCTTTCATATCAAAACATGATCAGTGTGGGCCTCTTAGGCAGTCTCTTTGTCTGCTAATGCTATCTCTATCCTTTCTAACACAACTGAATGCTGCTTCAAGATGGTAGCCTGAGCGGCTAGCATCTGATTCTGATGATCAAGTCTTTGAAGGATCAGCTAAAGTGCTGGGACTGGTAACTGCTGCTGATCTAAAAAGTTTGGCTGAGCTCCCGGTGCCTACTGCTGGCCCTGAGGCTGCTCCAAATGTTCATTAGCATGTCGAATAGTGGGCTGGTCGACTGGCTTCTTCGATTGATGAAGCCAAATCAACCTTGGAATCTCTATGGCCAAGACACCCTCTATCAAAGCGGTAAGGATACACCCAAAAGGAATAGAGTACTAAGCTTTCGAGTGCTTGAACTCCTCACACAAAGCCTAAAACATATAAATGGGTAGATCTATAGTCCTACCCATACTAATGGCCCACAATAGACTCACCTTGTCGCGGCTGACCTTAGTTAGTCTCTTAATAGGGTAGAAGATTACACTCCAAAACGTACAATTAGAGTCCCTAATTGTAAGCTATTGTTAGTATTTATTTATATATTATTTATTATTTTAATATAAAATTAATTTTCTTCTACGTTTTTGTGTCTTGTGCAAATTTAAAGCTAAAACTGAGTAAAATGAAGATGGCATGCACACAAATGTGAAAATTATGTGAAATATATATTATATAGATATTATATAAAAGTTAAAAGTGGCTATCACTTTGAATGCATATATATGTATATATATATGTAATAGTATATTATATTATATTACATATATTATAATATATATATATATATATAATTGTTTGTAAAGTTGTGCAGGTGTGCAAGTGACAAATTTGCCGATGCAAGAAAACAAAGAAGAAAAGAAAGGAGGAGAGAGAAGGAAACAATAATTAAGAACAAAAAAACTCTTTCTCCTCCTATAAAAGGAGGTATTCGGCCATGAGCTCGGAGAGAATAGAGAGAATTCATAGAGAAAGGCCGAGAGCTCTCTCTTACATTGTTTAGTTTAGTTGTAAATTTTCAATTAGTTTGTTAGTAGTTTTTCGGTTAGATTTCAGCATTTTCTTTATCATTATTCTGCTGTAATAAACCCTTTTATTTATGATTTTTTTTTTCATGCTAAGTCTTTTAAATACCATGAGTAGCTAATTTAATTCTTGGAGGCGATTGTGAAGATCCTCTGAGAATCTTGGAATATCAACGGAGGTAACTGGGTTTTTATTACTTCATCTTTAAAATATTTCAATTCCTGATCATTAAATTCTAGATATTTTTGAAAACGTAGATTCTTGATTATGTTTTGTAATTTCTATGCACAAATCTTATTTTGGTATGGTTATTGCACAAATTGATGGTATGAATCTACGGCTTTAATTTTATTATTCTAGATTTAATTAAATATTTTTGTTACAAAAGCTTCGTTAAAATTTCAAGTGAATCGGGTGATTGGATCAATTGGGTCCAAGACCGTTTTATTTAGTTTACTTTAAAGTTAAGTCAACAATCATCAATCTCCCAAAAATAAATTATTTTTCTTTTGGTTACTATTTTTCTGCACCAACTGTCCAGATCTCGGTGGTACTATTCTTAGTGGAGTTCAAACAGGTTGGCTTAAATTCCAACTGAAGCCATTGCAATACTATGATATTTAGCACGGCTTAATTGGTATCTAATCTTTTACCGTGGGTGAATTAATCTTTTACTGTAGGTGAATTTTCAGTTCCAATTTTGCATAGTTTGTAAACTATTTCCTGTGAATTCAATCTCGACTTATCGAGTTATTACTGCATCATAACTGTACACTGGCAGATTTCAATCACATTATTTATAATTGATCAGTATTTTGGCGTCGTTGCCAGGAATGGTTTTAAAAAAATCATGCAAAAAAAAAAAAATGAAATAAAAAAATAAAAAAAATTCAAAAATTAAATTAAAAAAATAAATTTTATTATTATTGTTATTATTATTTTTTCCTTGTGGTTAACCTCTTTGGTTGGCATATTCGCCTATTGCTGGATGAAGCCAGTCAAGATGGTTACCATATTTTTTATTTTTTATTATATATTTATTTTTTATCTTACCCATCTAACTCATTTAACTTACTAACTGTTTAACATTTTATTTTATTTAGTGGATAACCAAGGTTGGTTACCATTCTAACATTTTATTTTCTGCACTTTATTTCAACTCTTTTTCTTTTTCTTTGTGGTTTACCTTTCGAGTTGATTCACCGCCTATTTAGGTCGGTGCCGCTCAATATGGTGACCATATAACTTAATATATATACTTTTATTATTATTATTATTATTATTATTATTATTATTATTATTATTATTATTATTATTATTATTATTATTATTATTATTATTGTGGATAACCTTATTTCGAGCTGATTCACCGTTTATTTAGGTCGGCGCTGCTCATTAAGGTTACCATAACTTTGTTACTAACCTGTCTAATATTATTTTCGTTTGTTATTTTTGTGTGCAGGTATTTTAGTATATTATTGTAATTTATTATTTTTATTTTTATTATTATTAGTATCTTATCGTTAGCCGACTCTAAAAGTGCCTTGGTCTAGTCGTTACTCTGTCCGCATCCCTCCAGGTAAGTGACTTTCCATTTCTTCAGCTCTGAGAGTTGTTAATACTGTTTCTCTTCTCATCCACGTTTTGTTGGCTGCCCATTTGGGCTTTTAGCCTGACATTCTGACTTATAAAGTCCGTGTTTATGTTTCGGGATGGATTCATTAGAGATGTGCATGGACGATTGGTGAGCGTTGACTCTTCTAGTGATTTTTTTCCTATCTTCAGTACTCTTTCCCCATTTAGGACTCTTGTTTCAAACATCCAGTTAGTTAACCGAGGTCGTAGTTATATCCCAATGGCAAAAAATTTAATCATCAACAACCTAGGAATCCCAACCCGCCAAATCCAAATAATGTACCTGAACGTGGGAGTGTGCATGATGATCCTCCCCATAGGTCTCTCAGGGATTATTTGAATCTCGCTAAGCAAGCACCTACCTCTTGCATTGTTCTTCCCGCGCATCACGTAGTGATGACTTTAAAATTAGGAATGATCTAGCTGATAAATCCATTCCATAGTTTGGATTCTAAAAAACCATATCAGCATATAAAAGATTTCGAGGATATATGCTCTATGTTTTTCGATAATTCTTACCCAAGGGAAGTTGTACTTCTAAAACTCTTCCCGTTTTCTCTCAAAGACAAATCCAAGATATGGTTTAATTCATTGAGGCCCAGGTCTATTCATTCTTGGTAAGATCTTCAGACAGAATTCTTAAAAAAATTCTTCCTTGAGCATAAAACTAAGGCGATTCATCGTTAGATCTCTCGATTTGTCCCTGTGTCTAGTGAATCATTTTTTCAATGTTGGGAGAGATTCAAAGAGTTTTTGAGTGCTTGTCCACATCATGGTTTCACCAATTGGCATATCATAAATACTTTCTATTCATCATTAACTCCACAACTGAAGCAATTCGTTGAGTCTATGTGCGCAGGGACTTTGTATGACAAAGACCCATCTGAAGCGTATGATTTCTTTGACTACTTAGCGAATTTGGCTAGAGATTGGGCCACAACTGAGACCCAAAATCCTGAGTCTAAGCCTAGGGTAACATTTCAGCTTAATCAAGTGAATGATCTAAATGCTAGAGTTGTTGCACTTACCTAAAAGATAGAAGCCATAGAGACAAGTAAGGTCAATGTTGTGAATACTGAGTCTCCCAAGGAAGAGAGTTGTTTAATGTGTGGTACAATGGAACATAACATTGCTGCATGTCCAATTATACCAAGTTTTTAGGAGGCTTTGCATGGCCAAGCCAATGCGGTTGGCCAATATCGGGGTACATATAGTGATCAATGAGTTGGGGGGAACCCTTTTCTCAAACACATATAACCCAGGATGGAAAAATCATCCAAACTTTGAGTGGAGAAATGAGGGTCCTTCGAATTCTCAAGTATTCCAAGGAGGGACTCAAAACCCTCAACCTTTTCAACCCCAACTTGTTCAAGCTCAACAATCCATGCCTTTTCAACCCCAACCTAATGCATACCAACCCCCTCATAGGAAACCATTAGAAGATAATGTTCATCAATTGACAAATGATATAAGAGGAGTCAGTAATAGGGTGGATAGGTAGGACAAGGTGTTAGACCAACACACTAGGATGTTGGAGGACATAACAAAGCAAATGTCAACTTTGACATAAGCTTTGACCCACCAAATGTCGGGAAGATTTCCATCTCAACTCCAACCAAATCCAAATCCCAATAAGCAAGTGAACATGACCGACACGAGGACTGCTCCTCAATCCAGTCATGAACAAGTCCAATCCATCACAACCTTGAGAAGCGGAAAAATTATTGATAAAGCCATTCACCATAGAAAGGAAACTCTTAAGGTTAGTGATGAAAGGAAGGGAGATGTGAGAGAACAAGAGAGAGAAAAAGATGAGAGTGGGAAAGAAAAAGAACCAGTTGAGCCAGTCTTAAAGCCAACCAAAGCATCTAAAAATGAGGGCATTGATGTTGTGAAATGTGCCCCATTTCCTCATAGATTGAACAAACCAAAACATGAGCTTTTGAATTTTAAAATTTATGAAGTGTTTAAACAGGTCAAGGTCAACATTCCGATCTTAGATACCATCAAGCAAATTCCCTCATATGCCAAGTTCTTGAAGGACTTGTGTACTGTGAAAAGGAGGTTGTATGTCAAGGAAACTGCCTTCATGAATGAGAGCCAAAGTGAGATTTTGCAATATAAGTCCCCATCGAAGTATAAGGACCCCGACTGTCCTACTATTTCGTGTACAATAGGGGGAAACAAGATAGATCGAGCCCTTCTTGATCTAGGAGCAGGTGTCAATCTACTCCCTTATTCAGTTTATCAACAAGTCGGATTAGGTGAGTTACGCCCTACACGTGTCACCTTGTAACTAGTTGACAGATCTATTAAGGTTCCTAGGGGTATTGTGGAGAATGTTCTCATTCAGATAGATAAGTTCTACTATCTAGTGGATTTCATTGTGCTAGATACACAACCAGTTGAGAACATTAGTGCTCATTCCCAAATTCTTGTTATCTTAGAACGACCATTTCTAGCCACGTGTAATGCCGTAATCCATTGTAGGAATGAACTGTTAAAGCTGTCGTTTAAGAATATGACTGTTGAGATGAATATCTTTTCGGTTGGAAAACAACCGGGAGAGTATGAGGACATCAGAGAAGTAGACTGCATTGAGTCTATTATGCAAGAGTACTTTGAGAGTGAATTCTTTGGTGATCCTATTGAAAAAGCTCTTGTTTTGAGCAAGCCTAATGATTAGTTAGATTGTGACTGTGTCAAGTCTAGGGACACAATTCCTAGAGGGATAGAGAAAGAAAAATGTATGCAAGTGAGTCATTAGACCCAGCATTTGAGCCTTTAATTCCTAGTGCCATAAAGCTTGTCCCTTTTGAAGAAAAAGCACCCACTCCGGAGAGAAAACCTTTGTCATCTACATTGAAGTATGCATTCCTTGGTGAATGTGAGTCTTATCCTATTGTTCTATCCTCTAGCCTGTCCGAAGGCCAAGAGAAGAGCCTTGTATAAGTGCTAAAGAATTATAGAAAAGCCTTAGGTTGGACCATTGCTGACCTTCACGGTATTAGTTCTATTCTATGTACACATCATATATATTTTAAGAAAGAGTCTAAATCGGTGCGTTAAATGCAAAGACGTCTAAATCCTAACATGAAGGAAGTTATGAGAGGAGAAGTACTGAAGCTTCTTGACGCCGGTATCATATACCCCATCTCTGATTCAAAGTGGGTTCGTCCAACCCAAGTTGTTCCTAAGAAATCTGGAGTTACGGTAATTCAAAATGATAAAAATGAACTAGTGCCCACTAGGATTCAAACTGGATGGCACATATGTATTGATTACCGTCGACTAAATGCTGTTACTAGAAAAGACCACTTCCCACTCCCATTCTTGGACCAAGTCTTAGAACGAGTGGCAGGATAGGCCTTTTACTATTCTAGATGGGTACTTTGGGTACAACCAAATTGAAATTTCCTTAAAAGACGAAGATAAGACGACTTTCACATGTCCTTTTGGTACTTATGCTTACAAAAGAGTGCCCTTTGGCTTGTGCAATGCACCAACCACCTTTCAAAGGTGCATGATGAGTATCTTTAGTGATATGATGGAGAGATTTTTAGAGCTTTTCATGGATGGTTTTTCTGTGTATGGAGATACCTATGAGAGTTGTTTGGAACACCTCGAGAAGGTGTTAAAAAGATGTGAGGAGAGTAACCTTGTCCTAAACTGAGAAAAGTGCCACTTCATGGTGACACAAAGTATAGCGCTTGAACACATCGTGTCTAGCAAAGGGATTAAGATAGATAAAACCAAAGTTAAACTAATCCAGAAATCACTTACTCCTAGAACTGTGGAAGACATTCGATCTTTCGTTGGACAAGTTGGTTTCTATTGGCGATTCATAGCAGGATTTAGTGCCATCTCTCGTCCAATGTGCCATATGTTGTCAAAAGACGTTTCATTGGAATGGATGTCTGAATGCCAAAAAGCTTTCGACAAGCTTAAAGAATTGTTGACAACTGCACCTATCATTCGGTCACCCGATTGGTCTTTATGTTTCAAGTTAATGTATGATGCTAGTGATTATGCTATAGGAGCAGTTTTGGGGCAAAGAGTGGACAAGAAACCCTATTTGGTCTATTATGCAAGCAAAACCTTGAATGAAGCCCAAATAAACTATACCACAATCGAAAAGGAACTCCTTGTTGTCATGTTTGCATTAGATAAATTTCGGCCGTGCTTGATAGGGTCATTAGTCATCATATACACTGACCATTCTGCACTAAAGTACTAGCTCACCAAGCTTGATGCAAAGCCACGCCTCATCCGTTCGATTCTTTTGTTACAAGAGTTCTACATTGAGATCAGAGATAAAAAGGGGTAGAAAATATTATTGCTAATCATTTGTCAGTGCTCTCTACTGATGGGGAAGCCAAAGATACTCTCCCTATCACTGAGTATTTTCCGGATGAGCATCTTTTTCAAATTCAAGCACTTTCTCAAGCAACTGTTCCATGGTTCGTTAATATAGCCAACTTTTTGGCTACTGGTAAGATACCATCACACTGGTCTTACTTAGATAAACGAAAATTCTTCAGAAATATGAGGTATTTCTTTTGGAATGATCCATACTTGTTCAAGTATTGTCCCGATCAGATAATTCATCAGTGTATCCCCAACAATGAGTTTCGTTCTGTCATGGAGTTCTGTCACTCCTATGCTTGTGGTGGGCACTTTAGTTCAAAAAAGACGGTTACAAAGATTCTACAATCTGGCTTATATTGGCCCACCATGTTTTATGATGTTCACACCTTTTGCACATCCTGTGGTAGGTGTCAATGACTAGGAAGCTTGACTAGAAGGCACATGATGCGTTTTAACCCCATTCTTACTCTTGAGATATTTGATTGTTGGGGTATTGATTTCATGGGATCGTTCCTGTGCTCATTTGGATTCCTTTGCATTCTTATGGCCATTGATTATGTATCTAAATGGGTAGAGGTCGTTGCTTCTCATACCAATGATCACCGCGTTGTAGTCAAGTTCTTAAGGAGAATATCTTTTTTTGCTTTGGTATGCCTCGTGTTTCCATTAGTGATGGTGGCACTCACTTTTGTAATAAACCTGTTGGAATGTTAATACAAAAGTATGGGGTCGTTCACAAGGTTAGTACACCTTATCATCCCCAAACTAGTGGCCAAGTTGAGTTAGCTAACCGGGAGATTAAGCACATTCTTGAGAAAACTATTAACCCTAACCGCAAGGATTAGTCCTTAAGGTTAGTAGATACACTTTGGGCTTATAGAACTGCTTACAAAACTGTGTTAGATGCTTCCGCTTATAGTCTTATGTATGGAAAATCGTGTCACCTTCCGGTAGAAATTGAGCACAAAGCCTATTGGGCCATTCGCCAATTTAATGAGAATATTGATGCGGTCGACCAAACTAGGAAGCTGCAACTTAATAAACTTGAGGAACTCTGAAATGATGCCCATGAGAATGCAAACATCTCTAAAGCAAAGATGAAAACATTCCATGACTAGCAGATCCTTTGTAAGTCTTTTCATGTCGGTTAAAAAGTATTGCTTTACAATTCCCAGTTACACTTGTTTCTGGGCAAATTGAAGAGTAAGTGGTCTGGACCTTATCAAGTAAGAGATGTGTCACCGCACAGAGCGGGAAAAATTGAGAATTCTATCAATGGGAATATTTTTAAAGTCAATGGGCAAAGACTGAAGCCCTACTTGGAGAATTTTATAAGTTTGATTAAAAGTGTAGATTTTATGGATCCACCATTGCTTGAGTAGAAGCAACACCCAATTAGTTTGTACAGTTAGTTTAGTCTATTTATTTGGTTTGGTAGCTAGTTTATCTTTAGTTTGAGGGAAGGGACCTTTCTTCCTACCCGTGTTTGTCTCCCACCCTTTCCTTTCCCTTTTTGCTTCACGGTCGTGGCTGTTATCTGGTGTGGGGGGGGGGGGGGGGGAGAGAACACGTTCGTTTTTCTGATATTTGTGTTATTATCTTCTATTGTTTTGTCTTTGTGACTAGTAGACATTAAAGAACTGGATAGTGTTATGTCTTCTCTTATAAATGGTCGAGTGCTTATATTTGCATGTTGCATCTTCTGGATATTTCCATTTGGTATCAAGGGTGAGATAATTTGCCGTGCAAAGATGGTAAGGAGAGTTGAGCTTCAAGATGAACAACCTCAAACTCTTATTGGTCGCAGTACTCTGGCCAAAAAAAGAAGAGCAAAGAGACTAAGTTAGTGTCACCGTTGTGCTAGACACACTTGTGTAGATAAAAATTGCAAAGGCAGTAACTGACTAATGTCAGGGAATCAAATGGTTTACACAAATATTATTAAAGAACGAGTAAATGTTGTGACATTGAGATGTCTTGAAATCACCAGAATGGTGGACTATCTTGATTTTGATGTCATATATCTGGCTCGACTTTGTAATGATTCTTCTTAGAGTTTGTTATGTTTAAGTATTTTATTTGCGTGTTTATCTTTATTTGTAAATATGACTAATATTTATTTTGCAGATGTTTTTTTTTTCATCATTCAAAAAAATAAAAAATAAAAAAAAGAAATGAAAAAAAGAGTGTTTTATAATTTTGTACAGTTTTTTGTGGAATGCACATGTAAATTTTGAAAATTTTTTTGAAACATGTTTTTATTCACGTTGCACAATTTCTGTTTTATCATTTTCTTTTAATACAATTGTAAGATTTTATCTTAACACATAGGTAGAGGCTATTTAAAGCACTCAACATCTCATGATAAGTCTAGTATTTTTATATATTCTATAGTTTCATACTTATAAAAGTGAAAATTATACAACAAGTGAGCTTTAAAGCCAATTACGTCTTTCGGAGTGTTTATATTTATTCTTGATGAAATTCTTTCACATCACTCATTCAATAGCTCCATTATATTTGTATTTGCCTTAATTGTTTGAATTGCTTAGATAATTGAATATGTTGAATTCTTAAAATTGTAAGCTGTTTTGCACTTTCAAAAGTGAATTGAGGCTATCTTTGATTTTTTTTTTTTTGAGCCACATATTTTTTTTATGGACATAATTCTCTTGGAACCATCTTTAAACATATGTCTTTCTCTCTTGCTACATATATCATTACTAAAGTTTCATCCCTAAAAACGAAAACACAAGTATTTTTATTTGTGCATGTTGAATCGAGAAAGTGGATAGAAAGAAAAGAAAAGAAAAACAAAGGAAAAGGGAAGTAAAAAAAAAAAGAGGTTGTCTATTAAACGAAAATCAATCAAATGAAAATGGAGAAAATGAAGGTACGTATTCATTAATCATTGCTTGCCTTGATCACACATGTTTTAACTTTTTATCCTTTCTTTCTCCCTATCTTAAATCTCATGACCAAATTACAACCTGAATAAAGCCCTCGATGATTTGAAATTCACATTGCTTGCTCATTAACTCATTAAAGAATTCACATATTAATTGCTTTTGTAGTTTTAACATTAAGTATTCCTTCATGGAGCCATGTCAAGTCGTCTCTCACTTTCTATATTCACGTCATTTCTTTATGGTTATCTCTTTTGATTTTACATTACATTTACTCTTTTGGAAGAACAACCAGTGTGAGATGCCTATATTCTTTCTTACTTCTGAGATAATATCCAGTGAGATTGAATCAAAGATTAAAGAATAACGCTGTGTTTTTATGTTGTAATACTTTCCTTATCATGTAATGAACACATGCACACACACAAAGCCTCTTATATGTTGTTCTAAGATATTATCTTGCTTGTGTATTAAAAAGTAGGATAGACAAAATATGTTTATGTTTGATACTGTTGGGAATTTATACTAAAAGACATGCTTTGTGTAATGGCTTTAGTATTTATTAATAAATTAGTTATTCCATTTTAATGAGAATCTGTGTGAGAAATGTTTGCATTGCGTTATTTATTTAATAATTATGCATGTGTGTCTCTTATTCTATATAGTAAATGATTTGGTGTATAGAGTACTGCTTACACACGGAAGATCAGATCATCGGGTCTTATGGAATATAAGTTTATCGTTTACAGTCTTAGATGGAAATGGACACACCATCAGTAAGACTGTAGTACAAGGTTTTAATAGGCCTGTCTTGACTATAGGGAACGGTATAGTTCCAACTCGTTGTACTAGTACACTTTGTGTCTATTGAACAAGACCGTGTTGAGGTAATTGTTTTTATACTGACTATATAAAACAATTAATACGTCATGATTATTATGAGTGTTTATGCTCTTAATCCTAATATAATAAATAGACACATGCATGAAGTATTTATTGTTTTGATTCACAGAAGAGTGAGATTCTTTGTGGGTCAATAAACTCAGTGAGTTGGACAATAACATTACGTGTATGGTGAATATTTATTATTGATGGAATCCACGTCCCCGTATAGGGGTTGATGATACCCCCTTAAGGAAGTTTATAAGTTTTGATTATATCAAACCCTGCAGGTGGATTATGAATTCGACATATCAAATAAGTTGAGTGGAAGGTCTCAATGAATTAAATAAGTCTATTAAATTTAATTGTCAGTAATTTAATTTAATAGACGGGTATCTGTAATCTTAACGTGGGGAGATAAATAAACATTTAATAATATGGAGCTCAAAATATAATTTCTAGTATAACAGGGAGTGCAATTATAATTTGTTAGTGGTATAAATTATAATTTACGTAAATAAGGTTTAATCCTGGTTGGATTAGGAGTCCTTATTTGCGTAGGAAGCCCTAGTTATACTAATCCTATGGTTCCTGTTGTAGCCTCTATATATACGCGCTCTAAGAGCTACTAGGGTTACACACTTTACACATAATTGAGAGATATACGATTTTGTGAGGAAGAAAGAGAAACCCTAGCAGCGGCGAGCCCACTCTCTGTAGAGCAAGACGCGTACGAGGAATACAGCAGAAGTCCGAAGGTTAAGTTGGAGCGGCTGCTTCGTGCTTAGTGCTGATTATTGTTATTCGGAATCAAACCAGAAAGATCTCGAAGGTACGATTCTAATCATGTAGATTAGGCTATACTAATTAGATCGAAATTTTTGGTAGTATGCATATACACTATAGCCAGGTCGTAGGAAATTCCGCAGTCCCCAACAGATATATGTCATACTTTGTCCCTATTATCCTCACTTGCAGGCCACATTTCGATGTTTATTAGTATCATCACTGAAAACCCTCACGAGACTATACTCGTCCACTAGGGATAACTTAGGGATTTAAAGACTTAGTGTATAGGATAAATGCACTCGTGATCCCTACGAAAGTGGAGCCTACCTTTTTAAGTATGTTTATTTGATTTGCTAGGAACTAGCAAAAGTTTAGTTGGGGGGGTGTGATTGTACTCCAAAATGTATAATTAGAGTCCCTAATTGTAAGCTATCGTTAGTATTTATTTATATATTATTTATTATTTTAATATAAAATTAGTTTTCTTCTACGTTTTTGTGTCTTGTGCAAATTTAAAACTAAAACTGAGTAAAATGAAGATGGCATGCACACAAATGTAAAAATTATGTGAAATATATTATATATATATATATATTATATAAAAGTTAAAAGTGGTTGTCACTTTG
Organism: Euryodendron excelsum; assembly: GCA_033060915.1. Taxonomy (NCBI): domain Eukaryota; kingdom Viridiplantae; phylum Streptophyta; class Magnoliopsida; order Ericales; family Pentaphylacaceae; genus Euryodendron; species Euryodendron excelsum. The sequence goes on from CM065393.1 coordinate 27,702,102, forward strand.
AATGCACATATATATATATATATGTATATATGTATGTAATAGTATATTATATTATATTATATATATTATAATATATATAATTGTTTGTAAAGTTGTGCAGGTGTGCAGGTGACAAATTCGCCGACGCAAGAAAACAAAGAAGAAAAGAAAGGAGGAGAGAGAAGGAAACAATAATTAAGAAAAAAAAAAAACTCTTTCTCCTGCTATAAAATGAGGCATTCGGCCATGAGCCTAGAGAGAATAGAGAGAATTCATAGAGAAAGGCCGAGAGCTCTCTCTTGCCTTGTTCAGTTTAGTTGTAAATTTTCAATTAGTTTGTTAGTAGTTTTTTTGTTAGATTTCAGCATTTTCTTTATGCTATAATAAACATTTTTATTTATGAAGTTATTTTTTTTTCACGCCGAGTCTTTTAAATACCATGAATAGCTAATTAATTCTTGGAGGCGATTGTGAAGATTCTCTAAGAATATTAGAATATCAATGGAGGTAATTGGATTTTTATTACTTTATCTTTAAAATATTTCAATTCCTAATAATTAAATTCTAGATATTTTTGAAAACGTAGATTCTTGATTATGTTTGATAATTTCTATGCATAAATCTTATTTTGGTATAGTTATTGCACAAATCGATGGTATGAATCTATGGCTTTAATTTTATTATTCTAGATTTAATTAAATATTTTTGTTACAAAACCTTTGTTGAAATTTCGGGTGAATCGGGTGATTGGATCAATTGGGTCCAAGACTGTTTTATTCAGTTTACTTTAAAGTTAAGTCAACAATCATCAATCTCCCAAAAACAAATTATTTTTCTTTTGGTTACTATTTTTCTGCACCAACTGTCCAGATCTCAGTGGTACTATTCTTAGTAGAATTCAAACAGGTTGGCTTAGGTTCCAACTGAAGCCATTGTAATACTACGGTATTTAGCACGGCTTAGTCGGTATCTAATCTTTTATCGTGGGTGAATTAATCTTTACCGTGGGTGAATTTTCAGCTCTAATTTTGCAGAGTTTGTTAACCATTTCCTGTGGATTCGATCTTGACTTACCGAGTTATTACTGCATCACAACCGTACACTGGCATATTTCAATCACATTATTTATAATTGATCAGTAAATGGAATGGCAACAAAAGACAAAAAGTGGACCCTACTTAGTGGTCAACACTCTATTCGACAACTGCTGCCGAGCAAACCACTGAGTGCTTAGAAGACAGACCTCAGCTGACACTATCTCAAAGTCATCAGGTGCCCCTACAGCAGGAAAACTGAACTGGGCATCCGGTACCCTGGGAATGCCAACAATTTGAGCAAAAGAATCGAGGCTAACAGCTGTATCATGACCCCTAACCCAGGACTCTAACCTCTCATGCCCCGGGGTTGTAAGTGATAGCCGAATGTTCGCCATAAACTCGACCATCAGAATAAAAACACTCGTCTCTCGGAAGGTGGTCAAAGGATGCCACCCACTTTGGTCAAAGATCTCAACCCATCTACACTCTGCCCAAACCCCCCCCCCCCCCCCCCCCCCCCCCCCCCCCCCCCCCCCAATCCATCTAAGCAGGGGGTAGTGGTAAAGCTCCCTTAACTTGCTAGCCACCACGACTAGCTCTACCTGCCAAAATAAAATATACTAACGAAATAAAACAGATAAACCTCTAAACAAGAGTAGGAAAGAGACTAGAAAAGCTATAAAGGAGAACCTACAAAGGTTGGGAAGGCTGGTGAAGAAAGATAGATTCATGCTCAAGCTCTAGCAGGGCTTCGTCATCTTAGAAACTCTCAAAACCTCACAAGAACTCTCTTAGACACATTTTAAAATAAGTTTGAACTCATTTTCAAATGGATATTTATAGACCTAGGATGACCGTTAGACGACCATTCAAACGGTCTTCAAACGGTGTGTGTTTGAACAGCCGTTAAACGGTCTTCTAACACCATTAATGAGCATAAAGCTGATGTGGACAGTTCGAATGCTGGGCTTAGCGTTCGAATGTTATCGAATGCTATAACAAGTGTTCGAATGGTGCATAAAAAAATAAAAAATCAGAAAAACCAAGGATAAATTGTAAAAATCCTTCAACTACCTAAAATAAAGCCCAAAATAGAGCTCAAATCACGCTCGCCACCACCCAACTAAAAGCATGCAATGTCCTCAATGCATGAGAACAAGGCAAGGAAAGAACCAATTGGGCGGGTGGGGATGCTGGGGATATAAATGGGCACCCCCAAACTAAAAGAACATGACATCCTTTATGATCAATAGAGTAGTGGATACAATCAAAAGCATAAGACATTTGAATAGAAGAGTATCAAGAGAAACAGGAAAAACCCAAGAGCCGAGTTAGGGAAAATAGCGATAACACATCCCTTAAAGAAAGCAAAGTAGTGAACAAGAGATACAAGGCTAAAAAGTGAACGGAAAACGAAGGGAGAATATGGTATGAACAATAGAGGTTCAGATACATCAAATGATACAAACATGGATAGCTAGATGATATTTAAATCCTACCTTGAATGACCAACTGCCCATAGCCATCTCGAACTACTTTGGCTTCCTGGATGTATTGGCCACGTCCTTCGCATCATTCACAAGAAGAGAACGAATAACGATATCAAGGAAATACAGTGTAACCAAAGCGGAGATCACCACAGCATCCTTATCCTTCATATCTGACTTTGCAAGATGAGCATAAGTCTTCAAAAAATGCAGCATAGTCTAGGTCAATATCCTCAGACTTGCCAACCACATTAGTGCTCTCCTACCACCCCTCTTGGATGCCATAAGAATGTGGAAAGATGGGGTAGTAGACCTGAAGGAGTGCACTATGAGGCTGAGGATGAAAGCCACCAAAACATGGATATAAAGAATTTTCCCTGACACAATTAAAGCTTA
>CM065393.1:27715000-27720000 GCA_033060915.1 Euryodendron excelsum
TTGAAAACATGTTTTTGAAACAGAGCTTTTGATGCAATTTTGAAAACAAGTTTAAAAACGATTTTTGAAAACAACTTTTTGAAAACGAATTTTGGAAGATGCAAGACTATGATATGCACAATGTAATTTGGGGTCGTGAACATACAAGGCTAAGGCTTCACCACATAATCAAGGGGGGCCGGACCCACGTGGTCTTTGGTTAGACTAGAAGAAAGCCCCCGACACGGTGACTCTCCAATAGTCCAATCCTACACATGGACCGGGAATCCCCTTGTTTTAAGCATGCAAAGAAAGGGGGGGAAAGAGATGGGGGATTAAAATAGAGAAAACCCAAGTGGGTTGGAGAAAGAAGAGAGAGGGGGGAAGTGCAGAAAATTAAAGAGGGAGCCTACCTTGTATCTTGTTTATTTTGCGAGCTGTGCAGCCTTCGGTCTTGATCTTCACCCTCAGTCTTCAAGGATTGTCTTCAAGCTTTGAATGGCTGTTCTTCAAGTCTTCGGAGAGTGGTTGAAGGCTAGTGTATGAGTGTATGGGGGAGTGTATGAGTGTATAGGAGGCTAGGGTTTGTGTATGATGGCTAGGGTTTAGTGTAAGATGGCTAGGGTTTGGAGAACCTAATGAAACTAAGGTTTTTGGAGGTGCTCGAGGTCTGTATATCGAATTGTGTGATTTCTAGGTTAAGTTTGCGGACCCCTTTCACGTTGAACGAGGCTCTGTATTTATAGAGGGAAGACGAACCTGGCACCTGTTGCAGTGGCGCCAGGCCAAATTATACACTGGCGCCACTAGTAGTGGCGCCAGGCCATTTTTTGGCTTGGCGCCACTACTAGTGGTGCCAGCCATTTAGGAAACAATTAAGGTCGGCAAGCAACGTATCTTTGACTAGATTTGGGCGCCTGTACTAGTGACTACCATGCAATTTTTAGCCTGGCTTCACTATGAGTGATTCCGGAAAGTCCGGGAATGATTTGAAGGAGCCAGGAATGACCCGGAAGGCCGAAAAGAAGCAGGAATACTCAAAATAGTGTCCTGGAGGTATTTGACTTGAAAAATGAAAATAAGGTGAGTCGGAAAGGTTGACCGGGCCTTTAGGGGCAAAACGGTCAATCGGACTAGGAAACTGCTGGGGCAAACCCGGATTGTCCCAGAAAAAGACTTGGGATCTGGAAACATTATTTAGAATGTTCCCAGAGGTTTCCGGTTTGATTCCCAGGGCCGGCATGGTCAGAAATGGAGACCAGCCCACCAGGGGCAAAACGGTCATTTTGTACCGAGTTTACCGGAACTGACTCGGAATGGTCCGGAAAGGTAAAGGAAGGTCAAGAACACTTATAAAAAGTATTCTCGGGACATTACCGGTTTGATACCCAGAGCCGGTGTGGCCGAAGAAGGAGACCGGCCCTCTAGGGGCAAAACGGTCATTTTGTACCGGGTTGGCCGGAACTAACTCGGAATGGTCCAGAAAGGTAAAGGAAGGTCGAGAACACTACAAAAAGTATTCTCGGGACATTACCGGTTTGATACCCAGAGCCGGTGTGGTTCCTGGGGCATCCGGATGCCTAGGGGCAAAATGATCATCTTGATCGAAAAGTCTCGAAAAAGGTCCTAAGGGTAGTCTAGTCATTTTTCACCGAAGTGAGCTAAAAAACATGGGTATTGACCTAGGTTTTGAGTGTTTCTACCACTCGGACGGGGTTGAGTATTTCCGCTACTCGGACGGGGTTGACGATTTGAGAGTATTTCCGCTACTCTAACGGTTCTGTGAGTATTTCCGCTACTTTAACGGTTCTTTGAGTATTTCCGCTACTCTAACGGTTCTGTGAGTATTTCCGCTACTCTAACGGTTGAGTGAGTAGTTTTGCTACTCGGACCGTCTCGAGGAATAAACTGTCTCGAGAGAGGGATTGGAAAGGGGTCTTACCGTCTCCGAAGAGACGTGCCTAGATTGGAACCATCTCGAGGAATAAACTGTCTCGAGAGAGGGATTGGAAAGGGTTCTTACCGACTCCGAAGAGACGTGCCTGGGTTTTGAGTGTTTCCGCCACTCTAGCGGTGTGAGTGTTTCCGCCACTCTAACGGCTTTGTGAGTGTTTCCGCCACTCTGACGGTTTTGTGAGTAGTTTTGCTACTCGGACCGTCTCGAGGAATAAACTGTCTCGAGAGAGGAATTGGAATTGGAATAAGAAAGGACAATGCCCCTAAGGGCATTTTGGTCATTTTGCCTCTATTTGGGCCTGATAGGCCCGTGAAGCGATGGAGAGACGAAATTTGGACTAGAGGATTGGTTTTTGATTGGAATATGTTCATAATGACTTGAAAACAAGTCTGGACGGAGTGTAGACTGTTGAGCGGTAAAAAATGGGGTGCTTACACTTGGAAGGTAAGATGACCAAGCGGCCCTTTGCGGCCAAAGGCAATAGGTCAAATGAGGTATTAGAATTGGTTCACTCTTATTGTGTGGCCCCATGAATATCCAGGCTAGGGGTGGTTTTGAGTATTTCATCACTTTCATTGACGATTACTCAAGGTATGGGTACATTTATTTGATGTGTCGTAAGTCTGAATGCTTTAAGAAATTTAGAGTGTTTAAGGCAGAAACAGAAAAACGTCATGGTAAATGTATCAAGAGACTACGATCTGATCGTGGTGGCGAGTACCTCTTAAGAGAATTTTTGGATTATTTATCAGATGAGGGAATTGAGTTCTAGTTGTTTACACCAGGTATGCCATAACAAAACAGTATAGCAGAGAGAAGGAACAGAACTCTTATGGATATGGTCAGATCTATGATGAGTTATTCAGACTTACCTAATTCGTTTTGGGGTCATGCGTTTGAAATAGCAGCATACATTCTAAACTTGGTACCATCTAAGTCAGTACCTGTTACTCCCACAGAACTGTGGAATGGGCGCAAGCCTAGTCTGCGACATGTTCGGATATGGGGGAGTCTAGCACACGTGCTGAAAGGGAAAGCAGATAAGTTGGAATCGAGAACAGATGTATGTTTCTTTGTTGGATACCCTAGAGGAACGAAGGGTGATTTATTTTATTATCCTAAGGATCAGAAGGTCATTGTTAGCACCAATGCCCAATTCTTAGAAGAGGACTATGTAATGAACCACAAATGCAGAAGTAAGATTGTTCTAGAAGAGCTGAAAGGAGATAGACAAGCACATAATTCTTCATTACCTTTAGTACAAGAAGAAGCACCTCAAGACAGAGTCATTGACATACTATTGCCTCGTCGTAGTAGGAGGAATGCTGTGACTCAGGCTAATATTGAAGCACAGTGTGCAGATACCGTCAACACGTTGGTTCCACAACCAAGGCGTGATGATGCTGCACAAGGATCAGAATTAGCAGATCAATCCACTCATAATACACAAACACCAGGCGTGCCTCGTCGTAGTGGGAAGGTTGTACACCAACTTGATCGGGATATATTTTTGGGAGAGTCTTATGATAGAATTCTTGATGAACTAGATACTGAACCCAGGAACTACAATGAAGCACTTCAAGATAAAGACGCAGAACTTTGGATAAAGGCTATGAAATCAAAGATGGAGTCCATGTACTCTAATCAAGTCTGGAATCTTGTAGAACCACCCGAAGGGATAAAACCTATCGGATGCAAGTGGATCTATAAGAAGAAGGGAGGGGCAGATAGGAAGGTGGAAACCTTCAAGGCTAGGCTTATTGCGAAAGGGTTCACTTAGAAAGAGGGGATTGACTATGAGGAAATTTTTTTGTCGGTAGCTATGCTAAAGTCTATCCAGATTCTCTTATCCACTGCGACTCATTTCGATTATGAGATTTGGTAAATGGATGTCAAGATAGTTTTCCTTAATGGCAGTCTTGAAGAGTACATCTATATGATGCAACCGGATGGTTTTGTAGCAAAAGGCCAAGAGCACATGGTGTGCAAACTTAAGAAGTCTATTTATGGACTTAAGCAAGCGTCTAGGTCTTGGAACACTCATTTTGATCAGGCCATTAAGTCTTATGGTTTTGATCAGTGCATTGATGAGTCGTGTGTGTATAAGAAACGTAGTGGAAATGTGGTGGTGTTCTTGGTACTGCATATGGATGATATCTTACTCATCGGAAACGATGTGAGGGTATTATCTTCGATTAAGGTATGGTTATCCGAATAGTTCAATATGAAGGACTTGGGAGAAGCCGGTCACATCCTTGGGATCAAGCTTATGCGAGATCGCAAGCATAGGATGTTGGGCTTATCAAAAGCTACTTATATCGATAAGATTCTTGCTCGTTTTAGCATGAAGGATTCTAAGAAAGGGTTCCCCCCTTGTAGACATGGAATCTCTCTAACTAAGGATCAGTGTCCTAAGACACCGATCGAGATAAAGAACATGAAGGCAGTTCCCTATGCATCAGCAGTGGGAAGCCTCATGTATGCTATGCTTTGTACTAGACTTGACATCTGTTTTGCCGTAGGCATAGTCAGCAGATATCAGTCGAACCCAGGGCGGGAACATTGGACTGCGGTAAAGCATATAATCAAGTACCTGAAAAGGACTAGGGATTATATTTTGGTTTATCAGGTAGATAGTCTAGTACCCATAGGGTACACAGACTTAGATTTCCAGTCAAATAAGGATTCTAGAAAATCGACCTCGAGAAATGTGTTTACCCTAGGAGGTGGAGCCATAAGTTGGAGGAGTATCAAGCAATCATGTGTTGCTGATTCCACCATGGAGGCTGAATATGTGGCAGCCTCTGAGGCAGTCAAGGAGGTTGTTTGGCTTAGAAACTTTCTGTTGGATCTAGGAGAGGTACCTTCAGTACAGTCACCTATTACACTTTATTGTGATAATAGCGGGGCGGTTGCTAACTCGAAGGAACCTTGGACCCACAAGAGGGCAAAACACATAGAGCGTAAATATCACCTTATACGAGACATAATGCATAAAGGCGATGTGGTGGTTACCAAGATTGCATCAGCAGACAACTTGGCAGACCCCTTTACAAAGACCTTA
>CM065393.1:27725000-27730000 GCA_033060915.1 Euryodendron excelsum
AACATATATCTTTGAAAAGTAGCCGATGCATTGCACAAGCCAAAAGGCAATCTCTTGTATGCATAATTACCCAAAAGACATGTAAATGTAGTCATAGATTGGTCTTTTAGGGAAATTTCTATTTGGTTATACTCGGAGTATCCATCTAAAAAAAAATAAAATGCTCTACCCACTACCTTTTCTAAGACTTGATTCAAGAATGGAATGGGAAAGTGGTCCTTTCTTGTCACCGCATTTAGTCTACGGTAGTCAATGCATATCCTCCACCCGGTTTGCATCATAGTAGGAACTAACTCATTCTTTTCATTATTGACTACCATGACACTTGATATTTTAGGCACCACTTGGGTTAGACTAACCTATTTAAAATCGGACCTCTTTTATGTTAGGTTCAACGCCTTTACATTTGGTGGACGGATTTAGCCTCTTTTTATAGAAAAATTCTATGTGTGCACACAAGAGGGCTAATCCCATGAAGGTCGGTAATGATCCACCCTAAAGCTCTCCTATGATTCGTAAGCAAGGTTATCAATCCCTCCTCTTGGCTTGAAGATAAACTAGAGGAAATCACTATGGGATATGACTCTCCCTCTTCTAAATAGGCATACTTTAAGGTAAAAAGTAATGATTTTCTATCCATAATGGGAGGCTTCTCTTCAAAGGGTATTGGTTTGGTGGCACTAGATTGTAGAGCTTCAAATGAAGGGGTCCATTGACCCACTTGCATGCATTAGACACTCTTTAAAACCCTAGATTAGAAGACTCCCCCAAAACCGTGGTATTATCATCAAGTGAGTCATAAGGCTCACTTCTCATAAAGGCTTTTTCTAAAGAATCCTCAAAACACTCATTCTCAACATGGTCTTAGACAATGGATTCTATCAATTCTACTTCCCTCATGTCTTCACACTCAGCTTGTTGTTTGGCAACTAAAAAAATATTCATCTCAAAGATGGTGTTGCCAAAAGATAACTTCACCAATCCATTCCTACAATGAATAATGGCATTCGAAGTAGCTAGGAAAGGGCATCCTAGAATGTCAGGAATTTGGTTGTGCGCCATGTAACTCTCAACGGGTTGGGTATCTAGGACTATAAAGTCAACCGAGAATTAGAAATGATGAACTTAAATAAGAACTTTCTCGATGATACCCCTAGGAATCTTAATAAATCGGTCGGCCAATTGTAAGGACACATGGAATGACACATGGGTAGGTCTTAACTCTCTTAGGCCAAGCTCTTTATACACAAAAAAATGTAGGAGGTTGACACTAGGCCCTAAAACTAAAATGGCTCAATCTATATTGGCTCCCCCTATAGTACAAGAAATGGTAGGGCATCCGGGGGTATTTGAATTTTGGAGCGGTTTTGTATTGCAAAATTGCACTTTGGTTCTCATTCATCATGGTCATGTCCTTGACATGTAACATTCTCTTAAAAGTACACAAGTCATTTAAGAACTTGGCATGTAAAGGTATTTGCTTGATTCAATCAAGTATAGGAATATTAACTTTGACTTGCTTAAAAACTTTATCAATTTTCATATTTAGAAGTTCATTCTTAGGCTTGGTCAATCTTTGAGGAAAAAGGGCATGTTTCATTATGTCCTTCCTCATTTCCTTATTGGCCTTAATCAATGTCTTAAAAAATTTCTCTAGACTCTTGATTATGCTTCAAAAATGTAATTATAAGGCCTTAACTAGTGTTTTATTAGTGTTAGTTTATGATTTTATATGTATTTTTAGTTATGTTTTAGTACTAACTAAGTTTATTATGCTTTGTATAGGTTTTAAGCTTAAATGGGAGGATTTCGGATACATTTTGGACACAGGTTTTAAGAGGATGCTGCTAAAGCACAAGCTGCTAAATTTGTGGTACAAGCTGCTAAAGCACGTGGAGCTGAAACTTTGGAAGGCCATATCTCTCAAACCAAGAAGGTTATTAGGGCCTATAATATATCGATTACATACAACTTTTCGAGACCTACAACTTTCGTGAAGGCACCCTGGCCATCCGGGGACCCATCTGAATGGGCCGTCCGGACGGGCAGTAGCCGTGTTGGTGAAACTGTGAAATTTTTTCTAAGTGTTTAGACCCATCCGGACGCCCCGCTCCGTGGGCCAAAAACCTGTTAGGGTAAAATTAAGGTCTTTTTAAGCCCAGAGGAGTTCTTTTTAAGTAGAAAAGAGTTAGAAAACTTTATAGAGGGTTAGGAAACCCTAGAATTAGAGTAGTTTTAGGAGTAGGAGTAGTTTTATTAATCTTTTCATCTTTCAAGAACTCTAATTTTTGTATTTATTCAGTTTTTCTTCATATTCAAGATTGGATGTTCTTTCAATTGTTGCAAGCTATCAAGATAATTTTCATGTGCTTTCTTATGGCTTCAAGTTGCTAAATCTTTTCCTTGACATTGATTGAAAAGGTAAGTAGGTTATATGTAGAAATTCAAGATAGTTATTTATTTTTCAAGATTTCAAGAACTTGAACCAAGATTTATTTTCTTACCCAAGAATATATTCGAAAACAATATTCTTGATCATATCTAGCATGTATGCATAGACTGATATGCAAGCAGGGATATGTATACCTAAAATTTCTGATAAGGATATTGATTATAATTGCATATATATTCCTATTAAGAGTACTTTAGAAATCTATTGTTCTTGATTAAGCTTCAAACATACTTTGTAGACAGGTTTATAAACTGGGACATGTATGGATGGGACCTTGGTATGAACACTAGTAAATAACTAAATATCAACTCCAAAAGGGTAATCAAATCTTGAGATTCTTTACTCACAGCTATCTTGGGAACCTACTTGTAGGCCTATTAACTGGATCAATCTTGCCAAGACCTTTTGCTTATTGTTATTTAATCAAGTTTTCTTATTATAAATTTAATTTCATTGCCTAAAATAATTTCTCAAACCAAATCTTAAATCAAAATTTTTCTTTACATTCTAGAGTTGTTTTTCTTGAGAGTTCTATTTTTCGAAAGTGAGTTTTACTATATTCTATCCATATTCTCTGTGGTTCAACCTCGGACTTACCGAGATATTATCACTGCATCGCAACCATACACTGGCGGATATAAATTGTATTATTCAGGAGCGATCAGTTTTTAACGCCGTTGCCGGGGAATCTTGCAATTGGCGTTGGTGTGACAATCTTTGGAGAAGCCAATTCTGGGAAAAGCAACTTCATCAATCAATCTACCAAAAATGAGGCAACTCAACATTTAGCTTGCTTGGGTACACTCGTTCCATCCCTTTTTAATTTGCAAGCATATTTTTTCTATTTATTTGTTTTTTTTTCTATTTTTATTTTTAGTTAGAGTTGTTTATCTATTTTTTTTCTTTAGCTGGGAGATTTCTAGTGGAGATTGAGAGGAGTAATTAATTGCGAATTGGTGGTATAAATATGTGGAGATTGGAGGATAGGTCAGGTAACTTTGAGAGCATGACAATGGGTGTGTATGATGATAATATAAGCATATACGGTTATGAGGAGGCACAAGTCTTGCCATATCGAACTATTGGGGATTATTTAAATGCATCTAGACAAACATACACTCCCTACTCAGAAACCTACCATCCGGAGTGGCAAAATCACTCATACTATAATTGGATGAATGAGGGTGTATCACACACTCAACAATATGACCAATCACATTACCCACAAGACTTTAATTATTATCAAACACCACACAGGGGGTCACTAGAAGACACTTCGTATGTGGAAACCTATGATTTGGGGTGGCAACATCCCAACCTTAGTTGGAGTAACGAGAGAACTTCGAGCCCTCAACAATACCAACCCCCACCTCTACCTTATGAATCACAAGCTTTTGATGTCTATCAATATCAAGAGGAAACCTATGATTATGATAATTTGTCACAATTCATGCAATCCCAACTAGAGTGGAACTCTAGGATGGCGACAAACTAGATGGTCTTAAGAGTCTTTTAACACAAAGCTTGTGTGTTCAAGAGAATGGTGAGTCTCCTTCTCTACCTCAACTTTTACCTACTCCCACTAGCATCGCCCACACAAAAGAGTCTCTCACTAATCCTAATATTGACCATAAGCAATTTCAAGCCACAACTACCACCCTTAAGAATGAGGAAGTCATTGATATAACCATCTATCATGATGAGTCTACACATAGGGAGGACACTTCTAGGGTGAGTGAGTATAAGGTCAAGGAGGAGGTTAGTGAGAATGATGAATCTAGTAAGGTTCAAAGTGAGATAAAGGAAGAGCCTAGGGAGATAGAGAGTGAAAAAAGAGAAGAAAACATAGAAATACATAGGGAAGTGAGTCCTTACATCTTAGTGCATGACTACATAACTCCTTCACAGTCTTCCTTGTACAAGACTCATGGCCAAGAGCTAAATAAGGATCCCAGAATTTCAATTGCTTCTTATTTGTTGAATCCTTATTATGAATTACTAATGAATGAGCTAAGGCCAAACTTTGAAGCCATACCACGATGTAGTATTGGTTGACTTTGTACTCAATGCTTTGTAGTTTAGTTTTTAATTTTAATTTTAGTTTTTTGGTTTTTATTTTATTTTAATTTTTTACTATGAGTTGCAATGTTAGATATAACAACGAATAATCGTATGCATTGATACATTTGAGTATGATTTCTGATTCTTCTTCTAATGTTCTTGCAATTGTTTGAATCTCTCTTTAAGGCATAAGTTGAGAGGATTAATTTCATATGCAACTATCATTGCATTACGGTATCATCCTTAGCTATCTTTTATGATTGTGGCATTAGGTGATTCTCTCTAAAAATTGCGTAGGAATAGGAGTAATTTTTTATTTGTTTTCTTAGTTTGTTTTCTCATTCTAAGTTGGGGGTGCTTTAGGCAAAACAAAAGGGTTGCCCAGTTTCAAAAAAATAAAGTACAGACCCTATTTTTTAGCCAACTTTACAGTGAAATCTGAATCTACTGGAAGTGAATTAGGATGCAAATCTTATATGGATGGAAA
>CM065393.1:27732500-27750000 GCA_033060915.1 Euryodendron excelsum
AGAGGAGTTCTTTATAAGTAGAAGAGAGTTAGAAAACTTTATAGAGGGTTAGGAAACCCTAGAATTAAAGTAGTTTTAGGAGTAGGAGTAGTTTTATTAATCTTTTCATCTTTCAAGAACTCTAATTTTTGTATTTATTCAGTTTTTCTTCATATTCAAGATTGGATGTTCTTTCAATTGTTGCAAGCTATCAAGATAATTTTCATGTGCTTTCTTATGGCTTCAAGTTGCTAAATCTTTTCCTTGGCATGGATTGAAAAGGTAAGTAGGTTATATGTAGAGATTCAAGATAGTTATTTATTTTTTAAGATTTCAAGAACTTGAACCAAGATTTATTTTCTTACCCAAGAATATCTTTGAAAACAATATTCTTGATCATATCTATCATGTATGTATAGACTGATATGCAAGCAGGGATACGTATACCTAGAAGTTTTGATAAGGATATTGATTATAATTGCATATATATTCCTATTAAGAGTACTTTAGAAATCTACTGTTCTTGATTAAGCTTCAAACATACTTTGTAGACAAGTTTATGAACTGGGACATGTATGGATGGGACCCTAGTATGAACACTAGTAAATAAATGAATATCAACTCCAAAAGGGTAATAAAATCTTGAGATTCTTTACTCACAGTTATATTGGGGAACTATTTGTAGGCCTATTAACTGGATCAATCCTGCCAAGACCTTTTGTTTATTGTTATTTAATCAAGTTTTCTTATTATAAATTTATTTTCATTGCCCAAAATAATTTCTCAAACCAAATCTTAAATCAAAATTTTTCTTTACATTCTAGAGTTGTTTTTCTTGAGAGTTCTATTTTTCGAAAGTGAGTTTTACTATATTCCATCCATATTCCCTGTGGTTCAACCTCGGACTTACCGAGATATTATCACTGCATCGCAACCGTACATTGGCGGATCTAAATTGCATTATTCAGGAGCGATCAACTCTTTTCCTCTTTCTCTCTCTCTTCTAATCCTTCGGGCTCTCCTACTTTATCCTTTCTTTTCTCACCCTCATTAACACTTGGCTTAGTGGTCCCACTCTTAGATGGAATGGTTTTATCTATGACTTTTTTGCTTCTAAGAGTGGTGATGGCTTGTACTTATTCATAACTTGTTTGAGGGTCGAATTTACCCTCAGTAATGTGCACTTGCCTCACCACCAGATTAGGTTGTGGTTAAGCTTGGAATCTACCCAGGACATTTTGCACCAAAGATTATGTTAAGGGAGATATTTGCTTTGCTATATCCTCAAGCAACCTAGTGTGTTAATCTAGTATTTTCTTTTGTTTATTTACCCTTCTATTCACCCCTCTCATGTCATTGGTTAGTTGGTAGATATTATCTTCAATAGGCTTCTTATGAGGGGGTTGACACGCCTTGGGTTGATTTTGGAATTGTGCCACAGGTGGTTGTTGGTAAGGTTGGGGTTATAGTTGAGGTTAAGGTTGAAGTCGATATTATGGTGCTTGAAATGGTGGAGGTGGAGCTTGATATGGTTGAGGGATTTGAGACCCTCCTTGGTATGCTTGAGGGTTTGAAGTCTCCTCATACCTCCATCCAAAATTGGAATGATTTTGTTGACTCAAGGTTGATCCCAATGTTGATTTTGATGATAACTAAACCTTGTGTTATTTTACTAATGCATTTACTTAGTGTGCAGATTAATAAAGTTTATAATTTAAACTTAAAACTCAACTTAAGTCTAATACATGTCAAAGTGAATACATGTCAAAGTGAATACACAACAATTTCATAATCAAGCAATGAACTCCATGAGTTATGCAATGAACCATACAGAGCATTGATGCCCATTTCTACTTCAAACAAATGATTTGTATTCGAGGAAATTGAAGGTATTCAAATGAAGCTTTCATCAAGTATGCATAGACTCAATGAAGATTAACTTGCACTCAAGGAAGATTGAAGACTTCATCAAAAAGTGCAATGATCAGTTAAAGACAATTTGATTGTGGGGATGTTGAAAATGTTAAAATGAAAACTTCATCAAGTATGCAAAAATCAATTCCAAATTATGTGATTGAAGTTGTTTGAGAAGAAGATTCATGTTGATTGTCTGATCTTTACATGGAATTCAAGTGAAGAATTCTTCTGAGATGTAAGGAATCAATGAAGACAAGATGCATGAAGAGATTTCATCAAATTTGCAAAAGTCTCATTGAAGTGATTTTAAAGGAGAAAGAAGAATTGCTAACAAAGAGAAGAAATCGGCAATGAAGCATTGTGAAGCTCTACATAATAGAGAAAGCTTGGACTTGAAAGAAATAGTTCTACAATGAAAGAGGAAACTTTGCAAATGAAGAAGAAAAGATCAACATTGATTTAATGAAGTTCTAACAGTTTGAGAGTCAAGAGAAGATGAATATCAAATGATTGATTCAATCCAAATTGAATAGAAGATAACCTTGATGAGTTAAAGAGTTTGATTGATCATCATATCCCAAAGAGAAGACTTCTTGAGGATTTTATACTATTGCTGAGATGAGCTGAATCATTAGATGTTAGAATGCAGATTTCTGGGCAATGAGCGGACTCATAGAAATGAAGAGTCGCCTCATGAACACAGAAGCAAAAGCTTGAAGACCACATGGACAAAGAGCCGACTCATGAAAATGAGGAGTCGCCTCATGAAGACAGACGCAGAAAACTTGAAGATCAAATAAGCACAGAGCCGACTCTTTGATATAAAGAATCGACTCATGAAACCTAAAGTAAGTTTTCTGTACAAAGAGCGGACTCATGAAATTGAAGAGTTGCCTCATAACGATAGAAGCAAAATGACGTGAAGACAGAATGAACAAGGAGCCAACTCATTGTTATGAAGAGCGGACTCATGGAGACAGTGAACAACATCTGGTAAATGCAGAACCAGAAGTGTTGACTCTACAAGCATGGAGTCGACCCCTAGGATATAACGGTTAGTTTTCCTAACATTATAATGGACTGGACGTGCATTAAATGAACCCCAACAACCTGCAACGGATAAAATTAATATAGGAGTTTACATACAAGCTTCCAAATACATTTATAATAAGGAAGAGAGAGACAAGAAACAAGAATCAACTGACTGATCCACTGAAAATTCTAGACATTTTTCCTATCTTCAATTTGTGAGCTTTGATTGTATAATCTACTCTTGTTAGAGAGTTTGTGAGTTACTTGTATATTTTTATACACTTGTAAGTGAGAGTTTGAGAGTTCTCTTGAGAAAGAAAAACTCTTGTAAAGTTTGAGTGGAGCTTGGACAAAACCATTTGGTGGCTAAAGAACTCGGTGAGAAGTTCTTGTGTATAGTGAGCTGAGCACTTGGTCAATCAGCAACCCATTTATAATTGGAGATTACATAGTGGAAGGAGACTTCAAGGGGATCTTGGGGTAAGGACGTAGACCACGTTTTGTGGTTGAACCTTGGTAACTCTCTGTGTTCATTCTATTGCTCTGTTTTATTTTCTTCTTTTGATTACATTGCATTACACATAGATTGATCACTGTTAGATTGATTAGATTAATTTTAATTAATCTTAATTGTTCTAAATCTTTGAAAAATCCAATTCACCCCCCTTCTTGGGTTGTCTTTTGGGCCAACAAATTCCTCCATCCCAAATTATATGTGTTGGAGTAGGGGTGGCCCCTACCTTTTTTTTATTGGCCAATCGCATTAACTTGGCCGTGCAAAGCTTCCTTCATACTTGGAAGACAACACATATATTTTATTACCTCACTCTCAATTGCATAGACTTCCTTAACTTCAAGAGCATCTAATTTTCTTGCCAAAATAGCAAGCCTAGCACTCACATCATCAACTTCATTAAGTTGAAACTTTCCCACCCCTTGTTGAGTTGTCCTACTCTCGAGATTTTGGGTTTTTGTGATTGCCCAATTGCATGCTAGGTTTGATAGATAATCAAAGTAGTTGAAAGCTTCATTGAGTTGCTTATCAAAAAAGGTCTCTGCACACATAGACTCAACAAATTGTTTCAATTGGGTGGTTAGGGAAGAATAGAATGTATTGATAATATGCCAATCGGCAAAGCCATGATGTGGACAAGAATTAAGAAACTCCTTAAACCTTTCCCAACATTAAAAGACCGATTCTCCCATCATGGGGGAGAATTGAGAAATTTGGCGTCTAATCGCCTCAGTCCTATTTTTGGGGAAACAATTTCTCAAAATTTCTCCTTGAAAAGTTGTCTAAGAATGTATGAACAAAGGTCTCAATGTATTAAACTATGTCTTGACCTTGTCCTTAAGACAAAACCAAAAGAGTTTCATAAAAAACACTTCCCTTGGACATGAGCTGTCTATTGCAAGAGAACAAGCATCCTCAAACTCTTTAATGAATGTGTATGGTTGCTTGGAGTCCATACCATGAAATTGCGATGGTATTTGCATCATTCTCAGCCTAATTTTCAACATGTTATAATGCGGCGGAAAGACAATGCAAGAAGTTGGTGCTTTCCTCGGTGGGTTCATCTAATCACGGAGGGTCCCATGGTTAGGAGGCGCCATGTTGCCATGGTTGCTTCCTCTATCAAGGTCATCGCCTCCAACTACAGTAGGAGGATTTGGTGGAAGGTTGGGATTAAACTTTTGATTGGGATTAGGGATGACATTGGGATTTGGGGGAAAGATGTTAGGTAGCCCTCCTTCGTTGATGTTGGCCATTGGTATGAAACCAAGATCAACAATTAAAGAAAGTTCAAAAGTAAGATCTCAAATACGTGAAGAAGTGTTAGTGCTCTCAATTCTCATAAGACGTTTGTGCGTGTCCTGAATGAAATATGACATGCCTGTATGAATACACATGGACCATCAAGGTCTTATCAACACATCATACACAAAGCACAATTCATAATGTCGAACAACAGCAGGCTCTCAATTCTCATAAGACGTTTGTGCGTGTCCCGAATGAAATATGACATGCATGTATGAAGGCATATGGACCATCAAGGTCTTATCAACACATCATACACAAAGCACAATTCGCAATGCCAAACAACAGCTTTTTCTCAATGGAATTACCGAACAACGGCTTTTCTAATTCAAATCCTTCAATCTCCACATGCAAAGACAATATCACCAATTCAAAAATATATAGCACACTAACCTATCTTCCAAACTATGCCACCAAGTGGGCTCTTAGCAAGATGCAACGCAATTACACTAATCAAACAAAACAAACTAAGAAAAGAATAACTAAAAATCTAGCATAAGTATTCACATAAAAGGGAAGAAGGATGTACCCTTGGCCCTAAGCCGTAAATGCTTCATTCGAGGTGGATACAGAGATCCAATTCCACCTATCCGCAACTAACTCCAAGCTTGTCCAAAGCTTGCCTAGAGCCTCCAATCTTCGGCAATGACGCCAAAACTTAACTCGAATCCCGTAAGTATACGGTTTTGCAATGTAGTTTACCGGTTAATCCCCGATTATCGTTCTTCACATGGGATTGATTCTAATATAGAAATAGACGCTCAACTCACAATCGATTCACTCCTATTGGATTGCAAATTGAATGGAATTGAATTTAAGAGTAACAAAA
The DNA here is from genome assembly GCA_033060915.1 of Euryodendron excelsum. Classification (NCBI taxonomy): domain Eukaryota; kingdom Viridiplantae; phylum Streptophyta; class Magnoliopsida; order Ericales; family Pentaphylacaceae; genus Euryodendron; species Euryodendron excelsum. The sequence continues at coordinate 27,738,077 of CM065393.1, forward strand.
GTAAACCGAAAATATTTTGATTTTGAGATGGGTGATTCTATACTACTCATGCAATGAAATTAAAGGCAATTAAAGAATATTTGAATGCAATTGATCCAATCTACCAAGTTCAACAATTATTTCAATGGAGGGTTTGTTAACTCAAATCAAGGATCACTCCATGGATCTTAGATTCGGAGGATTTAGAACATAAAACTTTGAACTGTCACTTAATTGAGATTAGAATTGTGATCAATTGTTGGAATCATAGATTCAAACCCTATATGAATTGAAGAATTGTACATCGAAGTTGTCAAATTGTGTTATAAATCTAAGCTTTCAAATAAATCTAGAACTTAATTAAGAAGAATTGTAAAAATCTTAAGATAATTCAATTAAATTCATATACCTCCATAGAAAACCTTAAAAATCCTTGAAAAATCTTCACAATTGCACCCAAATTGGGGTTTAGTACTTTATTCCATCATAGAAAGCATTAAGAGATGTAAATCTTGTATTAAATTAAGAGAAAAGTGAAGGAAAATGTAAGAAAGTAAAGATAAATACATTTTCTCTCTCTACAAAGCTCTCTAACTAACTCTCTTTATCTATAGCAATAAGTACAAACTGAACTCTCTATCTAATTTTTGGCCAAAACAGATTTTATATCTTCAAAAAAAATGTACAGGGTACCGTTCAAGCACACTTATACAGCTCTGCATTTTTTCTGAAGATATGTAAAGGGGACCGTTTGAACGGTCTTCAAACGATGAAATAGCTCTCTACAACTATCAAACAGTCTTCAAACCTGTCACTAATGCTAAAATGGCTCTTTGTAGTTTGCAAACGGTGACATGCGTTTGATAAAGCATTCGAATACTTGGTGGACCATTCGAACGCTACTTGGACCGTTCGAATGCTCCTTTTTCACTTAGCCCACTTTTGACTGTTTTTAGCCCAAAATTCCTACAAATATGTAAAAAAAAGACATATTAGAACAATTTGTAATTAAAACACTATTCTAACACCTAAACTAGAGCTAACAATTCACTATTTAGGGGATTATGATTATATTTTTGGAGTGTAATCAACATGCTTTCCTATATCAATTGGTATTAGAACGAGCAAATCAACTAACCCTAACCTGTTTATTACCTTTCTACACGCTTCCTTGCATCGGTGTCAAATGTAAAAATTATAGAAATTACTATTGATTAACCATTTCTTGTGCCTAGCCAAGAAAGACTATCTCTACTGTTGGCTTCTCATAACATAGTTCCTGCCTTTAATGAAAAACAAAAATTAAAACAAGTCAAGAGTACCAAAAGAAAAAAAAAAAAGGAAAGGAAAAGAAATATTGAAATAGTGACTAATTGATAGGGACATGAAATGAAAATGGATGAAGAATAATAATCCATGAGATTAGATATGGAACCAGTCAATTGCAGGCAGGCGGGCACGGTCCCCTCCCCAAAAATTTTCAAAACGGGTATATATCTTATAATTATTTTTCTGGATAATTAAGGTAAACTACTGTATCATCCCTCTAAAATTCATGAAATTTTTCATACTTTGAAAATTAAAAAAAAAAAAAAGAAAAATTAATTTAGCACCTTTACTAAAATCTTTCGTCCGCCTCTGTAGGCAGTATGATTGATTTACAGTGACAACATGAGGAGAGGCATACACCTAAAATTCGTACCAACAAGTAAACACACACAAAACATAAAGACTAGGAAGAATAGTTTAGAAAGTCACAATAAATTACATAAGAATAAATTAATGCCTGGAATATAGATGCTCCTTAATCCTTATTGCCTTCATGTGAGAAGATTACAACTATATAATATATGTATCAGGAAATCTAGCAAAGATCAATGCAAGAACATCTGCGAGCAAAGATTTATTACACTGGAATACTTGTGTTGAAACTTTTAGAACAACTATAAACTGAGCAAAGTGACTGTAGACCCATCAGCAACATTAGCAATATAGCACCAAGAAGTGTAAGGAACTTCCAAGAACTATACACATATTTCTTCATACACTCATATACCCTAACCTTCTGTGTATTATTGTAATACTTGTTAACATCTTCAATGGTCTTGTCCATAAATGGCACAGTAGTCTTTCGAACGGCTTTACTCATCCCATTGAAGAGTTCTGCAACCTTGGCATCAGTTTTCAAATTGTGGACAATGATTTTCTTCTCTCTCAGCAACTTTGCATCCTTTGCAGTATCTACGATCCCATTCATTAATTCGGTGTATCCTGCAAAAACAAGGGACTCTGGAAGAATAGACGCCTCATATGCCACCAAGTTTCTCATTATCACTTCAGAGTTGAAGTTCAAAGTGATGACAGGGAGGTAGAATTTCTTGTTCTTCTGATCAAAACTAACGGTTGTGATATCACCGGTAGTGGGGCAAAATTGCACCCCTGTGTCACAAAGGGATGATACTGAAGGAATGATGATCTCTTCCACTATAGGAATTTTTAGTTCATTACTCGAATCTTCATTTTTGGGTTTGATGTTTTCTTTGATGTTTGATGCTAAGGAGTTCACTCCTGGAAGACTATTAACAATCTTCAAAGCGACGCCTGTTATGGACGTAACTCGGTTTTTAACTTGTTTTATCAACCCACAATTTAGATTGGATATGAAGCTCCAAAGTGTCGTGAAAACCTGATTAGGATTACCTGAATCCGTCTCTGAACTTATATTGAAGCTTGTATCTCCCTTTTCTCCATATAACTTTTCAGGTTCTAGCGGTTCTTCCTCCAATTTGGGCACCGTCAAATTGTACAAAAGCTCCAACAAATGTGCATGGTCACAAACCTTGGATAAAGGAATATCCTCCTTCAATTTGAGTGGCGCGAGAGCATTACAAAAATCCATCAACATCGAAGGTAGCAAGTTGTCGCCTAAATCAGCCGATGAGCATTGGATGGACAAGATCTTGCCAAGAAGAAAGATTGGGATTTGGTTCTCGAGCATCATTATGTCACTAAGGATCGCGTCATTAGCCAATTTCCTCCCCGCGCCATCTACCAAGTGACCCATCCTAGTCGGAGAAGACAGAAATTCCTTTTTGCTGCCATAGCCATGAAGAAACTCGAGAAAGAACATACCATCAATGGCCATAATCCAGGTTAGGGTTTCGCCATCGAGGTCCAAGTACTTGTGGTAACACGCCCTGAGTTCTTGCTCGAACTCATTGAGCTTATTAACAAGCTCCTTGAATTCAAGGCTTTGGAACCGGTTTTGAAGCCTACATGCTGCAGCAAGCTTGTACCTCTCCATCTCATAGAGCTCCGGGCGAAAATGGTGATATGGCCCCAAGCCTAAGACCTGAGGTGAGTAAGCCTCCGGTTTGAAAGCGCTTAGGGTTGAAGGCACACGAAAGATGGAAACAGGAACTTGAATCTCCACCTTAACTTCTTTCTCGAGGATCATGCTGATTTGGTTGATCCATCGTCGCTCACTAGAGCTTGATTCAAAGATTGAAGTTAAGGCCATGTTTATGACTACGGTGCATACCATATTCTGAAGGATTGTATTTATAGTGCAAGGCAATGTGTGTAGCCCTTGAGGTAGATTTTTACATGTCAAACAGTGCAGGTTTTTAAAACGTGCTTCTCATTTTCAATTTAATTAGTCCTATGACTACTTCTATTTAATCCACGTTCAAACATCATAATTCACATTTGATGTTGCATTGTATAGCCTTAAACTTCATGAAAATATTAAACTTGGGCAATAGGAAATGGGCTTAATTTTGACCACCTTGAGACTACCAGAAATCTGGTGAATTGATGGAAAATGACGTTCTAAGCAAAATTGATTAACCAATCTGGTCAAAATTTGGCCAAATTCCTTTGTTTTAGGGGTCTAATTTGCATTTTAAGATTTTTTTTAACTATTTTAGGAAAGTTTTGTTTTAGCAATAACTTGATTTAGCAGATTTGGATTTTGTCTAGTTTTTTCTATAAATTTTTTTTAAAGAATTTTGGCTTTAGACAAGATTTAACTCAAATTTGCTATCTTTGATAATTTTTTGTATCTGTTTAATTTATGTGTGATTGGAGTATTATTAGTTTTAGGATTTGTTTTAGCATATAAGTACATTGCAAGGGTTTCGTCCGTCACCAGCTTTTTAACGAATTAATGGATTATTTATTTAAAAACTTAGTTACTCATGCGTTCTTATATTTTGTTTGGAGAAATAATTCACTTGTTCACACGATCCCATGCGTCAACTTTCATAATGGTTGTTGAGTTTTTGGTTGTTTGTGAATTTTGTGTGTGAGAAGAAAGAAAAATGCAAGAGAGAGAAAAACTAATGCAAGCCAATATCTGAGTTGCTACTGCCCATCTCAATACAAAGATTACACCTGACTGGTGCAGAAACCCTTGTTCGTACAATGCAATATATAGATATTACACGACTCTAGGTAATGGTCCATTGATAGAAACAACCTACAAGTAGATAATGTGATGAGATATTGTGGCCAATAACTCTTGGCCCTTATTATATCTCCAAATGTCAAAGAAGATGGTTGGCATCATTCCTGGTAAGATTGCAACTGTTGCAAGCCTAACAAATCCCACCGTCCATCGCTTAAAATCTTGAAAATGTGCATTAACTTCTAACATTCATCCATGACCATATCCAAGTCACATCTGATGTATAATTTTACATGTGAAACACATTCAGATACAATATCTATTGAATGTATGATTCAGAGAGTAAATATCAGCAAGCTACATGTCTGTTGTTCTATAATACTCTCTCTCTCTCTCTCTCTCTCTCTCTCTCTCTCTCTCTCTCTCTCTCTCTCTCTCTCTCTCATCACATGCATCTAAACACCAAAATTTCATCTCTATAGTTGTATTACAGGATAATCAAACCTAAATAATTACTAACATGCTGCAAAAAATTTCATGACATCTATACATATACATACACATCCACACAGAGAGGTGATCCTTTCATGAAAGTCAGTCTTCTGCTATTTCTTTATCATATTCAGAATCTCATATTACAAGACTGAGAAAAGAACTAAACCATCTTTTTATTTTTTATTTTTTGCCCTTTTCCCCTTTGGGCCTTGGCGTCCCATCTCATAATAAGGCCTTTTTTTAGGTAGGTGTAATATTGGACTGAAGCACGTTTTCAATACGAATGTATATCGGGTCTGCGGTCCACGAGTGGCCCAAACGAAGCCCGAGCTAAACTAGGCCTAAGCCCGACTTTCAATGGGTGGCCCGGCCTTCTATCTTACCAATATAAATTATTTTAGGATTATAATTTATAAGTTTAATTAATACCACATATACTAGCCATAAGTTTAATTATAAACTAGCTACCATTTTTACATTTTATTATAAATATTACTTAAACTAGACCAACTAGTTACAATTTATCTATAAGTTTACAATACATAACGTTTAAACTATTAATTAAAAAATTAATTCAAAATTGGCAAGGACCCAAGCCCATCTATAGGGCCATGGGTGGGGCCTGGCCTGGGATATTCACTTTCGCCCTGGCTGGCCCGACTCGACTGCGCTGATCCAATTTACATGCCTAGTTTCAACTTGGATTAAATAATGGCTTCTCATCATTGGGTCATAGGCCGAGTCCTTTGGGACTGAATTCTTAATCTTTATGAAGTGTGAGGCTCAAAAAGATATTACTGACTTCTCATGGTTCATCTTATGATTAATGTAAACATGCATTAAACGTGCATTAGTCCAAATTGCAATACTTGCTTACTGGAGGACATGGCAAGAATTGAACTAAAATAAGAAAAGTCAGTTATTATAGCTGGTTAAGGTATGTAAGTGATGGCCGATACCCATGTGATTTAGTAGCATTCAATTTACTACTATAATACTTCGATTTTGAGGTCTTAAATTTGACTCTCCCTATATTGACATTTATGTATTATTATTGAGTTTGTGGTTATTATTATGTGATTGTTGAATTTTCTCATAGTAATAAATGTCCAGTATAATATATTTTTCGTTTTGTAATTATTCCAATTGATTGACCCAAAAGAAAAGGCTATGTTAGTGATGGCATTGCATGCTTGGTCAAGTCTTTTGAGGTACTTAAACACCATTTTCACTCCTTTTCCTTTCCCACCCCCCCCCCCCCCCCCCCCCCCCCCAAAAAAAAAAAAAACGTAAACTGTTGTCTGCATGTTCCTTGTACGTGATGCACAAAGTATACACGAAGTATAATTCTCTAATCGAATCGGACATCAAACCATGAACGTGTTAGTTCGTAGTTCAACCGTTGTTATACATAAAATTATTTAATTTAGATTTTATTTAATTGTATATCTAATTTATTATATATTATGCATGATAAAATCTATTATAAAAAAGAAAGAAAGAGTAGTTGCTAGATAATGTTAATGTCACACTAAATGTCCAGGTTTTAAGATCTCCCCAAAGCAAATTTCTTTCTTTTTATGCAAAGTCATATGATAGCACTAGCGACTAAGGAGTCAATAAGTGCAATGTATTTCAATTAGGAATCTTAGTGTGTTTAAATTAGGGTTCATATCTTAATTAATTATATAAATCAAAGATTCTAAAACATCTTGTACATGAGATTTCACAATTTCACACAATCTAAACCGAAATTATTTTGGCTAAATAACATTGAATGTACCATATGTATTTAGCGTTATTATTAGGGTCGGAAATATTGTCATAAATTGAGCTAAAATGAGGCCGAGAGGAGCCAACACAATATATTGGCCTAATCAAATTATTTAAAGTTATGTTATGAAATGTTGACTGGTGGATGACACGTGATTTGTAACCTACCACTATATTTGCCTATATAAACGGAAGAGAGAAAGAGAGAAGAAGGGAAGAGAAAAAAAGAAAAAAGAGAGAGAGAAAGAAGAAAGAGACAGAAGAAAAAAAAAAAAAAAAGAGAGAGAGAGAGAGAGAGAGAGAGAGAGAGAGAGAGAAAAAAAAAGAGAAAGAAGAAAAAGGCAAAGAGTGTAGGTAAATTATTTATAGTTCTATTGTTTTTATATTTTGTCTTATAAAAGCAATACATGTTTGGGTGATCAAGAAAATTTATCTCCATAGTTCCAGAATAACTATTTAATTATTATATTTTGTCTTATGAAAGCAAAACATGCTTGGGTGATCAAGAAAATCTATCCATATAGTTCTAGAAGAAATATTTAATTATTATTTGACAATTCCAAAAGAACTAGTTTTTTTATATACTGTGTTTGAATATTTTACTTGCTTCAAATTCATTTAGTTTATAACACGTTATCAATACGATACTCTAAGTACTTGTATATCTGGAAGGTACTTCATGTATATGTCATTAATATTTCAATTCATTTATCTTTATTTTAGATTCTTTACTATTTACTCTTCAATTCATGGCAAAATTTATCTTTATTATATAGTTGGTGAATAGTGATGAATAGTAATTGTTTGAAACTTTGTTTGTTTATTTCTCCTAAATCGTAAATATTTGGCATATGATATTTATAGATCTAAAATTTTTATTTTAATACATTTCTATAGACATGTGACTTGACTATATTTTGATGTCTAGATTGAAAGTTATAATATAGAAAAAAAAAAATAATATATATATATATATATATATTTCTATATACGTATTATATATAATACTATGCAGCAATAGTGATTAAATAGTGATTTTACTATTAATGCATAGTATTAACAAATTACATTTATTAGATTCGGATGTGTGGGATTTGTAGTTTAACGTGATTCTAAAACTTTGTTATCTTGTAAGTGTAGCATTATGAAAATATCAAATCTCGCAAAGCTAGAATTTACAGCTCTTGACATTTCATACAAGAACTATTTATCTTAGGTAGTTGATGCTGAGATTCATTTGTGTGTAAATGTTCTTGGAAACACTATAAATAAGAAAAATAACGAATCCCAGCAGGATTGTACAGAAGCAATGATATTTCTTCGTTATCATATTCATAAAGAATTAAAAACTGAATACCTCACGGTAAAAGACTCACTGACACTGTGACAAAATTTAAATGAGAGATATGAGCACCAGAAGATCATGTTTCTCCCCAAAGCTCGTTATGATTGGATGCACCTAAGGTTACAAGATTTCAAAGCTGTTAGTGAGTATAATTCTGCATTATTTAAAATCAGCTCACAATTGAAATTATGTGGGCAAACGATTACTGATAAAGATATGTTAGAAAAAATATACTCTACATTTCATGCCTCGAATGTACTTCTGCAGCAGCAATATCGAGAGCGGGGTTTTAAAAAATATTCAGAATTAATTTTATGTTTCGTTTTGGCTGAACAAAATGATGAGCTTCTGATGAAAAACCACCAGTCTCGCCCAACCAGCTCTACACCATTTCCTTAAGTGAATGCGGTCTCATTTTATGAACGTGGTCGTGGTCGTGAACGTGGGCGTGGCCGCAATCTTGGACATGACTTGCATAGGTAGGACATACTTTTCGTGCATCATATGTGTTATTCGGGGTTATCAAATTGGTGGGGTGGGGGGGTAGTTTCGTAAAAACGTACGAGTTTTAAAGCGACTAAATTCAAGACTCTAACATGCCTGACCCAATATCGTAAGTAGAAAGCTCTCGAAAAATTAATAATTTTAGGCTCTAATTTCGTACAATTCCGACACCGGGTGAGCGAGAAAGCTCGAATTGAAGTTACGAGGGATTCGGGGGCGAATTTCCAGGTGCAGCGGCTTGCGGGGGCTTTTTGGCAAACCGACACTTTCCGGAATGGTGTTCTGAGAAACGTACACCACACCACCAACTCGAAAAGACAATGGAATTTTAGACATCCAATTCGTCGAAATCTGACGAAAAATGAGGGAGGAATCTTCGTTCAAAGTTAAGGTGTTGTTTTGGTGCGAATTGTCGGGTGACGAATTTTGAATTATTTTCGGGGACTCGAGTTTCAACATATGGACAGGGTTGGGTTCAAAAAGGTCTTGTTTCTGACTTACAGCCTTATGGTCATACCTTAATCGGTCCCGTTAGTGGTAATTCAATCAAAGAAAATTACGGGTATTACACCACCAACAGTAGAACAACTCGTGGAACAACTCTGAAACAAAACAAGAAAAGGAAAAAGGTTTACAAAATAAACTTCCCAAAACTTATAAAAATGTTTGTTACAGGTGTGGTATGAAAGAACATTGGTCACGTACATATCGTACGCTCAAACCATTAGTGGATCTTTACCAAGCATCAACACAAGATAAAGGAAAAAAATATTGAAATGAATTTCACAAACTTTGATGACTCGGTGGAAATCACTCACCTTGATATTTCAAATTTCTTTGAAGATCCTGATGGAAAATTAGATCATTTAATTGGTGATGGAAATGTTCATACCAATTAGTTTATATTCTTGTCCTTTTAAGTTTATTGTCATCTTGTGTAATATTTTTCTAAGCATGTTTCTGTAAATGAATGTTTTCCTTTTCTTATCAAATAAGCAATTTCATATTTTGTATAGAAACATGGAATCTACCAAAGCATTAATAGCTTCCAAGATGAACGATATAGATATATGTTTAGTAGACAGTGCAACAACTCATACAATCTTTCGAGAGAAAAAATATTTTGTTAGCTTAACGTTAGTTGAAAATAACGTAAAGACAATATCTGGCCATACAAAATTAATTGAAGGTTCCTGAAAAGCCAATATATTGTTGTCAAAAGGAACAAAACTCTATATTGATGATGCTATGTATTCAACTAGAGCTACAAGGAATTTGCTCAGTTTTAAAGATATACGTAGTAATGGATATCATATAGAGATAACAAATGAAGATAATAAAAAATATCTTTACATTACTTCTATTGTTTCATGCCAGAAGCAGATATGAGAAAAACTTGCTATCTTCTCTTCTGGGTTATATTATACAACTATAAGAATTTTGGAATCACCTGAAGTGATGCACCAGAAGTGTTTTGACCCAAAGAATTTTATACTTTGGTATGATCGTCTTGGTCATCCGGGATCAACGATGATGCATCGAATAATTGAGAACTCTTATGGGCATTCGCTAAAGAACCGGAAGATTCTTTTGTCAAATGATTATACATGTCCCAGTTGTTCACAAGAAAAATTAATTGTGAGACTATTCTAGTCAAAAGTAATAGTTGAATCCCCAACGTTTTTACAAAGAATTCAGGGGAATATATGTGGGCCGATACACCCACCATGTGGACTATTTCGTTATTTTATAGTTTTAATAGATGCATCTACTCGATGATCACATGTTTGTTTGCTTTCTACTTGTAATGTTGCATTTGCTAGGCTTCTTGCTCAAATTATCAGATTATAAGCACAGTTTTCAAATTACTCGATTAAGTTGATGCGAGTGGATAATGCTGGTGAGTTTACATCTCAAGCTTTTGATGATTATCGCATGTCCATAGGAATTGATGTTGAACATCCCATTGCACATACACACACACAAAATGGTCTAGCTGAATCTTTTATCAAACGCCTTCAGCTTATAACTTAACCTTTACTTATGAGAACAAAATTACATGTTTCTGCTTGGGGACATGCCATATTGCATGCTACATCATTAGTCCGTGTCCGACCCACTGCTTACCACGAATATTCACCATTACAACTTGTTTTTGGTCAACAACCAAATATTTCACATCTAAGAATTTTTGGTTGTGCTATATATATACCAATTGCGCCACCACAACGTACTAAGATGGGTCCCCAACGTCGACTTGGGATTTATATCGGTTTTGATTCTTTATCTATTATTAGATATCTTGAACCTTTAACAGGGCATGTATTCACTGCACGTTTTGCGGATTATCATTTTGATGAAATACTTTTCCCACCATTAGGGGGAGATATAACGCAACTGGAAAAACAACATGAGATTACTTGGAATGCTTTCATGGTATCTCATCTTGATCTTCGAACAAATCAATATGAATCAGAAGTTCATAAGATTATTTATGTACAAACGATTGCAAATCAATTACCTGATATATTTACCGACACCAAGAAGATAACAAAATCAAATATATCAGCTGCTAATATCCCAGCACGTATTGATGTCCCTGTAGGACAATCTGCTAATATAGCAGCAAATGAATCTCAAGCACGCATAAAGCGTGGGAGACCTATTGGTACCAAATACACAATTCCTATAAAAAGGAAGGTACAAATGCATAAGTAAGTCAGTATTCCTAAAGAAACCACAGTATCTAAATCTCCAGAAGAAGGAACTCCTGTAAAAGAATTTCCAGAAGAGAAACCTCCTGAAGAGATATCCCCTGTAGAGGACAGTAATGAGATCTCACTAAGTTATGTGAGTATAAGAGAAAATGGAATAGAAATAAAATTATTGTCGACAACATATTTTCATTTAAAGTGGCTCTTGCAATTACAAGAAGTAATGCAGAGAATGAACCACAGACAATTGACGAATATCAACATAGAAGTAATTAGCCAAAATGGAAAGAAGCTATTGAGACAGAATTAAACTCATTAGCACAACGCAAAGTATTTAGACCCGTAGTCCAAACACCAGAAGATGTAAAACCGGTTGGATACAAATGGATATTCGTGCGAAAACGAAATGAGAAAAATGAAATTGTGAGATATAAAGTGCGACTAGTAGCACAAGGTTTCTTGCAGAGACCTGCTATTGATTATGATGAGACATACTCTCCTATAATGGATGTCATTACGTTCAGATTCTTAATTAGTTTGTCAGTCTCAGAAAGACTAGATATGCGTCTGATGGACGTCGTGACAGCCTACTTGTATGGTGAATTAGATAATGATATATATATGAAAATTCCTGAAGGATTTAAAATGCCTAAAGCAAATATTTCAAAATCTTGAAGCTTATATTCTATTAAACTTCAAACATCTC
>CM065393.1:27755000-27860000 GCA_033060915.1 Euryodendron excelsum
TTAGTTTAAATTGAACAGTCCACATAATTAATCGCATACACTTGCCACATGTCCAAGTACTAGTGGAGGCATATGCACGTATGTGTGAAAGATACAAATCACAGGATTATCACCCAACGCACTTCAATTTAAAGTTACCTTAATGAAGTATGTAAAACCTTATAAGGGTAATGAAAATCTTATATACTTTTTATGTAGGATAAGGTCATACACACAAAACTCACAAACAACTGTAACATTGCAAGCTATATATATATATATATATATAAAGGGTATAACAAAACCTCTTCTTCTTGTCGAACTTGATGGTGGTGATGTCACCGGGAGAGAGAGAGGGACAGAACTTCACTCCGGCATCACAAAGGTCTGATACAGAAGGAATCAGGATTTCCTCTACTATGGGAGCTTTTTCTTCATCGTTTGGTATTAAATTGGACACTTCTGGTAGACCTTTAACAACATCCCAGGGCACTCCCATTATCGCCCTAATGGGAGTTGTAACCTTTTTTACCCAGCGATTGTTGAGACTTGATAATACAGTCCAAAGCCTGGGAAAAACCTGAGTGTTGCCGGAATTTGACTCCAGCGCTTCACAGGTGGCAGCTCCGGGTGGCATTTCAACCGTGCAGGTTTCTCCGGCACGGTCCAATTGTACAGAAGGTCGATTTCCCGGCTTTTTGGGCACGGTCGCATGGTACAGAAGGTCCAACAAATGTGAAAAATTGGAAACTTGGGATGGCAAGAGATCCTCCCTCAATTTGATGGGAGAGACTAATTTACAGAAATTGAGAAGCATCGAAGGCAAATCAGTATTCGGTAATGAAAATTGCATAGAGAAGATCTCGTGTAGAAGAAAGATTGGAATTTGGTTCTCGAGCATCATTATGTCCCTGAGGATTCCATTGTGAGCCAGTTTTTTTCCTGCAGAATCGACTAAGCAAGCCGTCCTATTTCTCTTCTTGTTGACATAGTTATGAAGAAACTCGAGCAAGAACAAGCCATCAAGGGCCATTATACACAACAGCCCATTCTGATCAAAGTCCAAGTACATGTGGTAACATGCTCGGATTTTATCCTCGAATTCATTGAGCTTTCTAACGAGTTCCTTGAATTCGAGCTTTCGGCTCTTCTCGAACCTAATTGCTGCAGCAAGCTTGTACCTCTCCATCTCAAAGAGCTCGGAACGAATATGATGATATGGCCCCAAACCCATGAGCTGAGGCTCGTAAGCCTCCGGCTTGAAAGTTCTTAGAGCTTTAGGCACGCGAAAGATTGAAACACGAGTGCTGATATCAACCGCCTTGTCCTCTCTGTCGAGGATTTTATAGATTTGTTTGATCCATCCTTCCTTACAAGCATTGCCTGAATCGGAAATTGAAGTTGAATCCGTGCTGGTTTGGCTGTCGAGCGAAGAAGATTCGGAAGTTGGAGTTGAGGCCATTGCTGGGTTGGCTTGTCGAGCAAATTTTTTTTCTAACGCCTTGTTTGATGTAGTTCTTGTGCACTATATTTATATACACTTGTGAAAGAAACTAGACATTTATTCTACCAAGATGAAAGGGTATTTCCACTTTTATATAAATTCCAGGAACATGATTCGATTTTATAGTCTTTAATGGAGTCTGTCTCCCGTATATAACCTTACACATGATGCACAATGAGAACAACATATTTTCATGATTCGTAGTGCTAAGTAACAGGAGCATTAGCCCTTAGAATCGAATTCTAAGCGGGCCCTTTCTTGATTAAACACCAACCTACATACTACGTAAAGATTCACATTGCTACCGATATTAGCTTTATGATTACTATCAAATTGAGTTTGTTTTTGACTCGTGAGATTGCCCAAGTGAGCATTTATATGTTGAGGTGTGCTAAGGTCAGTCGCGATTGTCCGTCAGTCATCAGCTACTGGTAGGATCCACTTGATATGGAGATCATCAGCTAGTGAATAAGTACAGTTGCACGATTGCCCTTAGCATTTTTCTTATATGTTTCTTGGCCGGTTAGTCTACAATTTTTTAGGGTAAATTATACTTTAACTTTTACACTTTACACTAAATTCCGCTTCAAGATAATTAAGTACTTATACTTTAATTTGCTGCAATGTTATCTTTTCATAAGTTTTTGTTTGTGCAATTGACGGTCAAAAATCTTGTGCATCTCATGTGACCATTTTTAAGCGCAAGAATGTATTTTCGCACCATTTTAATACCCCAACATCCTCATCTCTCACCAATCTATCTCAAAACATCTAAAAATTGAGTCCTAAAATGTATAAATCGAAATTTTAGGATAAAAAATTTACCCCTCTCCCCCAATCGTCTCATGTGAGGAAAAACTGAGAGCATTTGAAAGCCGAAACAGTGAACAAATACATTTTTGTCATTAGAAAAGGAATATGTAAGACACAAAGCTTTTGGCCGTTAATCGCACAAAAGAAAGTTTACATGAGGGTGACATTGCACCTAAAAAAAATATATATAAATTTAATTATTATAATTAAAAGTATATCTGAAGTGAGATTATGTGTAAAGTGTAAATATACAAAATATAATTTTTCCAATTTATTTACATTATACCTATTTAATTTTTCAATTAGACCACAGTTAGGGGTAACTGAAATCGATTATGCGTGTTAGGTGGCAATGGCATGAGGCATCCTGCTTTGGATTTTTGGGTGCATGGCTCGCTTCGACGACTATCAGTCCATGCGGGTGTGCATGTATATGAAAAACAGTGGTTTAAATCAAATTAATCTCCCATTAATTAAGCTCATGATGTGATGGTTTTATGCATATTTTGAGGAAAATTAAGGATGCGTATGATACCTTTTCTGACACAAAATTCCCTTTTCATGTTCACGAAAATAACATTTTTTAAGGTTTCAAATGAAGGACCTCTATTTTATTTAGTGATATGGTACCCGCTCATGTGTTTCAATGCTATATCAGGGAAAATGCCTGATTTGTGACATTTTAAGTTTATTTTCCCAAATTTACATGTGGAATGAAGGACCTCAATTTAGTTTAGTGATATTGAAATGTACACATATATATAGACACGCACACCTGTGGAATGATGATTAGAGGAATAGGGTGAAGATGTCATAATCTTTGAAGATATAGGGAGACTAAGTTCAACCGTTTAGAAGTTAAATTTTACAATAAATACGAAAGCATTGGTAAATCAAACTATCTATGTTTATATTATACACAAATGTATAAATTTAGGTGTTATACACTTCTTTTTTGGGCAAATAAAAGAACTTCATTACTTCGAATAGAGAGATATAGCATAGTTGTATCTAGAGAAGTAGATATCTTTGTTCTCATACGGCTGCTCCTCCTACATAAAGTTTTCGTACAGTAAATAAGAAAACAGGAAAGGAACAACTATGGAGGAGCTGGACAGAATCTTTCACGGCCCAGCTCCATTGCAACCATTAATAATAGCTAAATAGTAAGCAAACCAATTCGCAGATCGACAACAGGCATCAAAGGAACAACTTGAGCGATCAGAATATGATTGTCTTGTATACATATATATATATATATAATGGAATCGATCTCCATGGTTTACAACTGTCCTTATCCTATTCTTGATGATGAGGGAGATGAAGGGATTCTGAACCAATACATTTTTTCAATCGGAATACATTCTGATGTGTTGCTGAAATGAATCGGTCTAGATGGTGGAGCACTATCTCTATGGCCTACTCAAGGGGATGGTGTCAGTCTTCAAGGTGGAAATTAACGTCAACATTAGATTCTAATGCCTGGATTTAACTTTGATTAATTGAAATCATGAGAATCATGTGCTTGAGTGGAAAAATGATAAGGAAGCCTTTGGAGAATCCGATAGGGCAATAGATAATGAAAAAATCTGATTCCACAATACATGGATTTACTTTATTTAGGGTGAGAGTGGTCAATTTTAATTACCGACTATTAAACTAGTAGTTATACATATACCATAAATCTCATACAAGAATAATAAAAACTATCACACACAGAGACACAGATTTTAGAATGGAAACCGAATGCGAAAAAAAATAACGAGACCAAGTCCAACCAAACAATGCACTATTCAAGAACTCAATACAAGCTTATACTTACAACCCAACCCTACGCCTCACTATGCCTCCAAGTGTCCAATTCTTGATCTTCCAGGAGTGTTGTCTTTGTATTGATCGAATCACCACGATCATATATCAACCCACTCAGGACACCATTTTTTAGTGATTACTTAAGTATCGAGATGCACGCTAAGTCAGGAACCCACCACAAATTGTACTTTAAACCCTATTTTGCTTAACATCATATTTAACTTAATAGTATACTTATGGTGCATGATTTTTCTTAATTAATGAGCTTGATTAGCATGTTTTAATAGAGCATGTCGTATAGGGAGTTACTTATTTTTAAGCATGATTAATTAGCTTAATCTTGATTAATTAACTTAATTAATTTCCAGTTTAGCTTATGGCGAATGATGATTAATTACCCTAAATATATTTAATTATGTTAATAAGGTGGATTAGTGAGCAGAGTGGTGAAGCTAAGAGATGCAAGGTGGGAGGTTCAAGCTCAAGCCACTTTGGTGTATGCCTGTGAAGTGTGTGCTTGTGAGATGTGTGGTTCATCTAATTAAGGTGTGTGCTTCGTTGCTAGCATATGTGTGTGTGTGTGAAATGTGTGTGTTAGATACATTTTGTATCTATTACTTGCATCAAGTCAAGGAATGAGAGAGAAGGGAGAAGCTTGTTAGTATTTGTGTTTGGCAAAAGAGAAAGAGAAAAATGAAGAAAAAATAAAAGAGAGAGGAATAAGAAAAGAAGGAAACTTGGAGGAGGCAAGAAAACATGAAGAATTTGTATGATTATCTTTAATTTGTGTTTTGGTATGAAAATAAGAACATATAAAAAGGTTGGATGTAATCTTTCTATATATTTATACTAGAGAAACTTATAGGGAGAATATATTTAAGATTGTGCTTTGATATGAGTACTAGTTGATGATATTTACTTGTGTCCAATTTATCCTAAATTTATTTGAGAGATGTTGTATGTATTTAGAAGGGTAACATTTTGCCTATGGGGGTTATATTGATTGAAGGATTAGATTCAAGTGAAATAAGAAGTTAAAGTTGTTTAGAATAATTTTCGGATTTTACAATCAGCAGTATCACACTTTGAGAAAACAAGCATATCTCACTCCAAAAAACTCCAAACTTCGCACTGCTTAAAGCGTTGGAAAGTAGACTCACAAATATTTCTATTGATATAAAGCTTGTACTCTAGTTCTTTGTAAATTGAGAGATATTGGAGTTTAAAATTGACCAAAAATTGTTGTTTGCAACACTGTTCTTCATAATTTTAGTTTATTTTTTATTGGACATAATTTCTTCATCTGAAATGTATTTTTGACTTATGACCTAACAAATTAAAGGTCTTTAAGCCTATTTTCATATGAAACAAATCTAGAACGTCAACTCATTATTTTGAGGTCAATGTGATTTAAAGAGTGAATCTGCGTTGAGGAACTAATGTCCAAATTTCAAGTTTTTCACTCATATTACCTTAGGGTAACTTTGTGTTCTTTTTAATGATTATCTCAAGCAATTATATATGATTTGAAATTTCATAAATATAGTGTTGTGGTGTATGATAGATTCAGAGATAACTAAAGACACTCCAATTCCACCTAAGGAGTGATTCAACTTGTGCTTGACGCAACATATTGAGGTGAGGTTAATCTTAAGATATTCTTACTCCTATTGAATTGAATATATTATTTCTATTACTATTGGTATTGGTGTTACGTGAAGATATTATATACAACATACTTTGTGTACATGACTTGCATTGCACTGGTGAGATTAAGCCACGGTAGACTAATCTAAAGAATATCACGGTGAATATTCTTAGATAACTTGTCAGCCATGGATTGGGCAATGTTATCAAAAAATTATGTATATCTGGTAAATTCCAATATTACATTGCAAGAGGCATTGCGTTATAAGAGACATATCTCATTATTGACGGTGACAAGTATATGATTGTATATCATTGAAACGTGGATTATCTATTAGTGATTACTTTGGTGTTTATTTGATATTCTTTCTTTATGAGTTTATTTATCTTAATGAGCGCGTTGACAACAACACATCCACATAGGTTGTTTTGCATGTATGATTGATGAGGTCCAGTCCACTACTATAAGAGTTGAGTTGGAGAGTTTCAAGGAGCTCTACTAGTTGAGTTATAAATCGTATATATGTTGTACATTTTGATGGGAAGTCTTTTAGAGTTTATTTACATTTTGGCCTTGTAAATATTTAAGAGTTGGGTTTAGTGGTTTTTCTCATGTATGTATGGTGATTATAAGATGGCTTTATATTTAATGATATTGTTTATCCTTTATATGATTCTTATCTTTAGGATTATCATTAGGTAACATTCACAGGGTGGTTAATTATGCAATCCACTTACCTTAAGAAGGTGTTAATGACACCTAATTAGGAGTAGGTGTGACATGTACTACATCCGCCAACGAATTTACAACAGAATACATTTACCCTTCTTCAATCACTAAAGAAAGGATTTGATGCTAGACTCCTTCAAAGAATATTATGATCAATAATGAAGAGCTGTCTCTGAGAGTGATCTAAATACACAAGATGTATCTTTCTATTTATCACTATGTAAGTCTCTATCTCTAAATATATGTATATATACTTGACAACCAGCTAAAAGTAGTTCAGATCACTTCTAATTTGATTAGATTCATGCTTGGCTTTAGAGTCCAAAAGATCCAAACGTTTAACTCACTGGGACTCTTTTTTGAATTGGTCCTGTCGCATAGCTCGAGCCATGTTAACTTTGCTCAAGCCATATATTGCTCGAGCCATCATCTATCCATGTTTGAGGGAGGCTCTCAGAATCTTTGCAAGTGGTTCTTTTTTGTTGTTTGCTCGAGCCATCCTAGCATTCGATCAAGCCAACTTGCTCTGTTAGCACAATCTTAAATTTTTTTATCTCTAAACCTTAATATTACAAGTATAAACAAAAATATATATATGTGGTCTAACGTGATTTTGTCATGAATTAGGCAATTAAAAACCTAACAGATAGATTTTTTGTTTTAGATGACTAATGTTTGGGCTAGCTTGCGCACCGCGAGTAATTTGAGGCCTGTGTAAGGTAATCCTAAAGAGTTGATAGTATCTAGATGGTTTTGAACCTAAGAACTTGGGGGAGCAGATCCCCAGGCCTAGGCCAACCTTTGGGGTTCAACAGATCGGTTAATAGAATTGATATATTATGATATTTGTGGACCAGATGTGTGTTTGTATATTTGATAAAAAAAAAAATAGGATAGCTTACATATATTAATGATGTGTTTGCAAGGGCAAACCGAACAAGGGTCCAATGGGGACTGTTGCCCCCATTGAATTGGCTATTTTCACTACTTTTAAATTTGTTTTGTGTGTATTTATTTGATCTATAAGTTATAAATATATGTTTTGCCCCTACTGAATTCACAAACACTTACATTTACTTCCCTGGAAATGTACTAATAACTGTATTGGCTCTCACTGAATATCACTAAATCTATAGTAAAAAATATATATATCTCATTAACCCTTTATTATTTAGCCAAATAAACAACACAATCTCAATTAACCTTATATCCATAGACTCTTGGTTAAGCTAAAATCAATTCAAAGTTTCTATTTACTCTTTCAAAACCTCCGTCATTTTCAAAATTTTTCCAAAAAACTTGCATCATGACTCTCAAAAATTCTAAAGTGGATATAAAGTGGACCATGGTAATTTGGTTATTCTAGTGAGTGGTAACCAAGGGTGATTTTTTAAATCTTAATATTTTCCTTACACGTAACCAACCCCCGAACTTTTATTTTCGAAAAGACCAAAATGGAGTTATTTTAAAAAAGGGCTTGAAAATTTTTCTGAACCTTAGCGAGCCAAATTTGAATTTGGTTTTTTATATAATTTTTGTGTACAACTTTTATACTTAGCCAGTGCCCCCTTTTTTGGCGTCTTATTATCTCTATCTATTAAAACAAATATATTGTCCATTAAAAAATATCATGCATGATGCTATGTAAATTTTGCTCCTACTGAACAAAAATTCTAGATCCGCCCCTGTGTTTGGAACTCGATTTTTTCAAGGGAAAAGCAAAGAAAAATGAAAAAGTGAGAAAAAAGACAACAAAATGAAAAAGAACTTTTGTTCTATTTCTCTCAGAGTTTATTTTTAAGAGTTGGGTTTAGTGGTTTTTTCATTATGTATGGCGGTTTTTTTTTGATATTTTTTTTTTTTTTCATCACCAAATTTTTGATCCAAACACAACATAAAGAAACCTAAATGAGATGAAAAATCAACTGGATAAAAAAATTAAAACACTTAAGTTTGGTAAAGAAGGTGGATATATACACGGCTAGAAATTTAAATTATTTTTCAAAGAACACGGAATCATACACAGCAAGGATGTCCCACATTGGTTACCTTCACGCAGAATGTGTGAGATTCTGCAATTGCATCTTTGGAGTAGAAATATTGAGTCCTCAACCAGAGCTCTCTATGTATTCTTATTTGATGCCTTTTTGTATTACAGCCAATGCTTCTTTAATTTAATCCTGCTTCTACCCCTTCAACATGCCTCCCTTTTTATAGGATGATTATAAGCCCTATATATGTGTATATATATATATATATATTTTAGTCAAGTGGTCAGAAGTGTTTGGACCAACTTGCACAGAACTCAAATAATCCTCTTCTTGATCCTGTCAAAAACAAGTCATCCACGTCTAGAGATGGTAACGAGGCGGGTTTGGGTAGGGAGACCCCTACCTCATATCCGCCCTGCAATAGTAACCCCTCCCTCCATACACGCCTTGCCTCGTTTAACCGCTTCCCACACTCGTTCCATCCTACTTCCTTTATCTTAGTAATTTTTTCAAACACATCATTGACAAAGTAAGGAAAAAATTTATAAAAATAAAAGAAAAATCACATAAATCATATTTTAATCCAAAAAAATATATATTGAAAATAAACGGAAAAATTAAAACACTTTTGGGTTGGAGTGGATTTTTGCAACTTGTTCCCAAACCCGTCCTGTCCTACCCCTGATTAGTATTCCCCCCATACTACTAATATTTGAGGCAGGAAATCCGACCCCTTCAATCATGCCATTTTTATTGATTATAAGTCATCTATATCCACCCCGAAAATTAGAGTTTTACAAAGAAAAATCACATAAATCATATTTTAACAAAATATATATTTATAAACGGGGTGGGTTCGGGTTGGGGTGGACTTTCACAACTTGTTCCCAAACCCGTCCTGCCCTGCCCCTGATTAGTATCACCCCATACATATACCAATAGAGGCGGAAACCTGAAATATCATGTTATTTTGTCATCTATGTCCACGCTAAAATTAGAGTATTTACAAAGAATAAATCTCTTCTAACTAAATCTTACACTTAGCAAGAGTCGAACTCTTAACGCCCAAAGAAAGACTAAGAGCCCTGTATATCGCTCAATGTTATGCTTTTAGTAGTCTGTATACTAGTGTCTTATATGCATGCCTCAACAAAATGGGTTTGATTATCTTATAAAAAGTACAAATTAGAGTCTCTAATTATAAACTATTATTAATAATTATGTACATATTACTTATCATTTTAATAAAATATTAGTTTTCTTTTATGTTTTTATGTATTGTGCCGATTTAAACCTAAAACCTAATAAAATAAAGTCGTTGTGCACACACACATTTATTCGAGTGTTAATTTAATATAATATATACATTATATATGTATATATGTGTTAGTGGATATAATATATATATATATATGTATATATATATGTGTGTGTGTGTGTATATATGTGTGTGTGTGTGTGTGTAGGTGAATGAAAGGATGTTGAAGACAAAAAAAAAAAAAAAAATTGCAAATGAATGTGGCCTACAAGGAAGAAGAAGTTGAGAACAAAAAAACAAAAGTGAAAATGCAATTATGGAGACCAACTATGGAAGGCTAATTAAGTGGAAGCTATTCAACCATAAGAGAAGAGTCTTGCTTATAAATTGGCCATGGGAAGGAGAGACATGAGCAGAGCTTCAAAGAAAAAGAAAAAAAAAAAAAGCTAGAGGAAGCTCCATTCAATTATTTTTTTAGGGGTAGATTTTTAGTTAATTTGCTAGCAACTTTTCACTCAATTAATTTTTTTTCAGTTTTTTCTTTACCGTTATTCTACTGTAATAAACCTTTTTATTTATGAAACTATTTTTCAAGTCATGCCTTTTCTTTACAATATTATGAGTAGCTAATTTTATTCTAGAAACCAATTATGAAGATCATCTTAGGATCTTGGAATATCAATGGAGGTAATTGAGTTTTTATTGTTTTATCTTTAAAATCTTTCAATTCTTGGTAATTAAATTCTAGATCTTTAAAAAAACTTAGATTCTTGACTAAGTTTGGTAATTTCTATGCACAAATCTTAGTTTGGTATAGTTGTTGTACAAATCGATGATATGAATGTATGACTTTAATTTTATTATTTTAGCTTTAATTATTATTAAAATTTTGTTCTAATAGCTTAATCTTTCGAATCAAAGGCTCAAGACGAAGCCAATGATTTGAGTTACAAAAACTTTCATCAGAATTTCGGGTGAATAAGGTGATCGGATCAATTGAATCCAAGACTATTTTATTTAATTTTTATCAAAGTCTCATTCTATAACCATCAATCCTTACAAATTAAACTATTTTACTTTGGTTATTATTTTCTGCAATAATTGTCCAATTTTCATTGGTACTTTTTAAGGTGAAATTCAAACAGGTTAACTTAGGTTCCAACTGAAGTCATTGTAACACTACAGTGTCTAGCATGGTTTAGTCAGTATCTAATATTTTACCGTGGGTGAATTGTAGCACCTAACTTTGCATGTTTTGATAACTGTTCCCTATAGATCGACTCCGGTCTTATCATATTTTATTTACAATTTCACCATACCTGCACTTGGGTGTTAATAAATTATCAAATCCTGGGCATAGTCAAGTATTTTGTTGTCTTTGTCGGGGAATGGCTTTAATAAAATCATGCAAAAAAAAAATTTAAATTCAAAACATAAAAATAAAAATAAAAATAAATTCAAAAATTATAATAAAAAATTCAAAATTCAAAATTTAAAAATTTTAAAAATAATAATAATAAAACCTTTGCAGATTAATTTAAGGGCAATTGATTGATTCTCTACCTTGAAGAAAGAATTGAAAGGCATATACCAAATGATCAGTAGTCTATATTCACTTATTACTTCATTCTATTACTAACTTGTATATTTGTATATATTTAGTTTTTTTTTATTATTATTTTCTTTATTGGTTAACCTCTTTGGTTGGCATACTTGCCTACTGCTGGATGAAACCAGTCAAGTTGGTTATCATATTTTCTGTTTTTATTTTTCATCTAACCCATCTAACTCATCTAACTTACTAACTAGTTAACATTTTCTTTTATTTAGTGAATAACCAACGTTGGTTACCATTTTAACATTTTATTTTTCACGCTTTATTTCAAATCTTTTTCTTTTTATTTGTGGTTTACCTTTCGAGTTAATTCACCGCCTATTTAGGTCAGCGTCGCTCACTAAGGTTACCATAACATTGTTATTAACCTGTCTAACATTATTTTCATTTGTTGTTTTTTTGTGCAGATATTTTCTTTTTTTCTTTTTATTATCTTTTTAGTGTTTTTTTTTTTTTTTTTGTATTGATGTTTTGGGATGAGTTAATTTATGTCTTCATAGAGTACATACACTTTTATGAAATATTTTATTAAGGATGTGTATGGACGATTGGTGAGCATTGACTTTTCTAGTGATCTTTCTTCCATCTTTTGTATTCTTTCTCTATTTAGAACTCCTATTCCAAACATTCAATTAGTTTACCAAGGTTCTAATTTTATCCCAATAGCGGAAAAAATTGTCATATCTTAAGCGTAATCAAAGATTTCCTAAAATAACCTAATAGGACACTTTTAGATATGTGCATTTTATTTTATCACACTCTCTCTCTCTCTCTCTTCCATAAAGCCATGATAAACGAAGGGTATTTTAGATGAATTAGGATTATCTCCAAGTATTATCAGATGTGCGAGGCAAGCACTAAACTAGACTAACCTTGTGTTGTGTATTCGTTAATTCAATCAAGACCAATCTTCATCCAAACACGGGATTTATTACAATTATGCCATCTGGTTACGTGTCCATGGACTAGTAGTCAAATCCTGCTTAATCCCGTTCGGCCAAGGGTTATTGATGGAAATAGAGGCTCAGTGGCCCAAAAATAATTGTATAACAACTACAATAATGGACACTTTTATTTGAGTAAGATTAGGAGTTGTTTGGATGTCTTTTTTAGTAACTTATGACTTAAGTTTATGACTTTTTGAAACTTGCTTAATTTTTTGCTTAGAAAAGTTATTTTTAAAACTAACTTAAGCTTTCAAAAATTATTTAAAAAAGTGACTTTTTAAAACTAACTAACTTAAACTTTTGACTTATGATGTATTTAAGTTGCAATTCAAACACCTCCTTAATTTAAAAGTCGTAACACACCAAACTATCAAGTTTTAAAATTGTGCTCTTATTTAATTCACTTTTACTCCCCTAGATTTTTGGCTCCATCGGTGGGGATGACTCTATCTGCACAAATTATTCAAATAAAAACAAAAAATATGTATACATGAAAAAATGGTGTGTTAGCCATTTTCATGTATGAATTTCTACAACCAGCTGCGAGAAAGTTAAACAGATTTATAGGACATATGCAGTAGCCAATCTAATTCCCTAAATATAAAGTGGATGCAAATCCAATTCCCTAAAGAAAAGGTCATAGGTAAGTAATATCACCTGCTCTTCAGACCACCAATGAAAGTGGTAGCAGCCAATCTTAATGTTGTATTGACGGAATTACCCTTATGTCTTTCAAGAATATAATTATGAAATTATTTAAGTTGAGAAATAAAAATAAGTCCCTCTTCCCTTGCCAAAAATCGTCCTTAGTTTCGTAAAATTCATGACGAGAATGATATGCTTGTGGCATTTCTAAAATTTAAGCGACCTTAACTAGCCTGTTTCTTTAAAGTGATAAAATCAAGTATTGCCACATGATTTTATACTAATTTTTTTTAAAAAATTCCTATTTATATATCATTACTTCTATTTTCAACTCATGCCAGCGTAGCAAAGAACCTGAAAGGACTCACTCCAAGGGTACTTTGGTAAAAGCACGAAATACCAATAAGGTATAAAATCCTGGCAATCACACCATTTCTGAAAACGTAAAAATCGAATGCCAAAGATCGGAGCTCAAAAATAGTATAAAAAAAACTCCTCTCTCTCTCTCTCTCTCTCTCTCTCTCTCTCTCTCACAAACCAGAGGGACAAGAAGAAAGAGAACCATTATGTCATGTTTCGGATCAAGCCCATTGTTGTTTCTCCTCCTCTTCATCTCTTCAGCCTTGTTTTCCCTCTCTCATGGAACCTCTCATCCGCAACATCTCCAACATTCACGTAGCACTCCTGGTATCATATGTCTGTGTTTATATATATTGTGTACAGTTTATATATCAATATATGTATGCTTGAACAACGAAAATCAGCTTTCTATGTTCTTTTTTCTGGGGCTTCTTGTTTATTTATTCATTTATTTTGAATGTTTGTCTACAGAATTTGTTGATCAGGGAGAATTTAGTGGGGTGGTTGAATGGAAAACAAGGAGGTTTATGGATGAAACTTCAAACAAGTCTACAACTCTGATATTAGCAGCCAATAGGACGCATAGGAGAGACCCTCTTGATGGGTTTAAGTTCTACACAGGCGGGTGGAATATCACAGATCAACGTTACCTTTATGTGAGTCCCTTCAAACTTCTATCAATTTCTATTGATATTTCCGTTATCCGCTAAGATATATATAACCCATTGTATCATCTAGATGTTGCTTGTTACCTAACATAAACCCATTCTTTCAGTTAATATGTAGACATATATATATATATATATATATAAATGCTATCTGATTTGGGTTTGCTTGTTTTCTGGTGTGTTGAAAATATTCTCAATCATCTTCTATTCTATAATATGGTGCTCTTGGTGGATTGTGATGTTCAATATCTCATTTGGGGTTTTTGTGTTTTGAAGAGGTTGTGATGTTCCTTGATCAATAATCGCGGGTTCATCTCGTACCCATTGATTATTTATATGGTTTCTCTGTGGGTTCATATTTTTTTTCATGGATTTTGAGCTTCTGCAATTCTAAACTAGTTGCTCTTGTATAACCTTTGATTGAATATGTGAAATTTTTTAATAATGGATTTACATTTCACTTAAGTTTGCTCATACCTAATGGGTTGTTTGATTCTTAAATCCTATTTCAATGTTCTCACAATTTCTGCGTTTGATTATGTTGATCAATTTTATGTCTAGGCACCAATTTTCCTTTTTTTTTCTCTGTGTTAGAAAATTTCCCACTTAAAAATGTTAATTTTTCTTCAATTGCAGTCAGTAGCTTTTTCTGCAGCTCCCCTGTTCGTAATCGCTATAATTTGGTTCCTTGTGTTTGGGCTATGCTTGTGCTGTATCTGTCTGCTCCGCTGCTGTCGTTGCTGTAGCAGACGAGAGCCTTATGGCTATTCTCGAACTGCCTATGCTCTTTCCCTTATTTTCCTCATACTTTTCACCATTGCTGCCATGTAACTCTCTCTCTCTCTCTCTCTCTCTATATATATATATATATGCATGTGAGAGCATTCCTTATGACTTCCTCAATGTTATGTTTTGCAACTACAGAGCTGGAAGTGTCTTTCTTTACACTGGTCAAGGGAAGTTTCAGACGAGCACAATAAACGTATTGAGCTATGTTTTGAAACAGGCAGATAGCACGGTTGAAAACCTCAAGGATGTGTTTAATTATCTTTTGGCAGCTAAGAAGATTGGTGTGGGGCAGGTGTTGTTACCTCCCGAATTACAGGCCAACATAGATAATATGCAAAGAGACATCAATGTTATTGCTGACAAACTTCGGAACGTAACTGGGAAGAACTCAGAAGATATACGAAATTTCCTAGATCCTATGTAATTACTGGCTCTTAAATCTTGTTCTTATGGCTGTGACATTGTTGAATTTTAGTTTCATCTGTGTTTTATTTTAACTCGTGGACTGCAGGAGAATCACCCTAATTTATATCACTGCTGCTATGCTCCTTTTGGCATTTCTTGGATTTTGTAAGTCTACATCTCTCCCATCTAACATAGATAATTCGACATAATCTGATATGTCTAACTGTCATATGATCTTATTCGAATTTTTAATGTTATTATTGATTACTGGTTGCAGTGTTTTCCATTCTCGGATTGCAGTGTCTTGTGTACTTGTAAGTGGGATATGACTCTCAAATAATTTGATATTTGGGTTATCTTCTCATTATGATCTCTGCTCAACAAATGCTTGTGTTGTTGGTTACTGCAGCTTGACGATAATTGGGTGGATCGCTGTTGTGGGAACATTCATCTTGGGTGGCATGTTTCTCCTTGTTCATAAGTATGTTTGTTGAAGTACTTCTTTGGTCCATCAAAAAATGCATTCATTCTGTAGCTTTTTACTGCAGCATGTAAACAACAATTCACCATCTATCTGCATTGTATCCTGATTTTAGATGCATTCTCGTTATCACTTCTAATTTTGTTATGTACTCCTTCAGTTTACTTTTTGTGTTTAATTTTAAAGTAACCAAATGTTTTGACAACTATCTAAAGTCAAAGATTAGATCTTGATATCTGTCTTTGGCCTTCAAAGCAACTTCAGTTTCTCCTGCGTAAATTGTAGAGCGAAACTTGTAGGACTAATTTTAAAGGCCGATCAAGTTCAACATGCCTCGTATGCTTCCAAGTGCTACCCAAACTTTACCTCCCTTCCACTGTTTACAGGGTGCCTTGTAGAAACTATAAAACTCAATTTCAGAAGAAATTGTCAAAACCCCATGGTCCACACCCCGCACCCTCTCTTCTGGATTCATAGCCACTGCTCACATGGTGAAGCTTTTCAAAAAGGCTTGTGGAAATAAATTCACCAATTTCCTTCTGAAAACATTCCCGGTTCAATATTAATCCATTAGAAATAAAAATCTAAAATCCATCACACAATCTGCTACATATATTTTCACCAGTTATATCAACACGACAGCTATCTAGCTTGTTTGCCCCTTAACGCCCACCTTATGAAAAAGTAGTGCTATAAATGTTTCGAAATAGGTTATATTGATTGAAGAGGTTGCATCTTTTACAAATTCATACCAATCCAGAGAAGTTTTCGAATTTTGGTATAAAAGATTTATAGACAGAGCCATTTGGATAATATATCAAAATCCATTCCTTCTTGATTGAAAGGAATTCCTATGGATCCAATAAACAAAGTAAATAGAACCAATACAAGTAGAGGAAATAACATAGTATTATCTGATTCATAAGGATACGAATAAGTGCTCTTATTTCCAAAATGAGTAATCGTAATAAAAGTTCTTTGCATTTCAACTTGTGAACATATTTGAGGTGATTCTGTTTTGGAACTTTTATGAAGGAAATCATCAATTGTTTTACTATGCTTCTCGCTAGTTTTCACATTTATAAACAAATATAGCTTCTTATTATTGTTTCATCTCCTTTACATATCAGTGCAGTTGCAGACACGTGCGTTGCGATGGATGAGTGGCTTCAGAACCCAACTACCAATTCAGCTCTTGAAAATATAATCCCAAGAGCAGATGATCAATTTGCCAAAGCAATATTGACAGGAACTCAGGGTGTCACCTTTGCACTTGTCAATGTAACTAATACTGCCATCATCGATGTCTACAATGTCAACATGCCTCCTGATGCTGGACCTCTATACTCCAATCAATCTGGACCATTGATGCCTGTTCTTTGCAGCCCATTCGATTCCAACCTTACTAATCGCCAATGTGCATCTGGTGAAGTGGACTTTAAGAATGCAACAGAGGTAAACACATAGCAAATTTTCCATTATTTTCTCGGGAAAAGGAAAGAAAGACATCAAAAGTGAGAACTTTGGTTAAACTTTAGGCACCAAAGAAAACTAACCCAAAATAAGAGTTACAAACTGATCTGAATTTCTTTTTCATGCAGGTTTGGAGGAACTATATCTGTCAGGTTTCAGCATCTGGGATTTGTACAACGCCTGGCCGGGTCACCCCTGAAGTCTACAATCAGCTGGCTGCCTCGCTAAACATCAGCTATGGCTTGTATCATTACAGCCCATTCCTGGTTGATTTGGTAGACTCCACTTATGTGAAGCAGACATTTTCTGAAATTAGTAAAAATTATTGTCCCGGAATGAGGCAATCCACTCAATGGACATACGCTGGATTCATAGTCGTCTCTTCTGCCATAATGCTGTCGTTGATCTTATGGATAGTCTATGCAAGAGAGCGAAGGCATCGAAAATACACCAAGAAGCTAATGAAGAGTCCCCATGGAAGTTATTTTGATGGTGTGAAGGGCAGATAGACTTCTCAAAATCTAGTTGTGTCTAATTAACATAGTTTTTTTGTGTTATGGTGGACAGTTAAATTCTCTCTTCTTCGAGTGAAAGTTTGATGTTTGGAATATATAATGGAAAATTTACCCTATCATGATTTGTATATTTCTGGTTTCATCCTGTAAATAGATCCTATCCACTTCTACTAAGCAAAGTGCTTTGCTTCTTTTAATGCTTCTCTAGTTCAATGGTTTGACATCTACAAGCTAATGATCATATACATAGTTACACAGGAAAAGGTGGTTTGGTTTGAAAGCCTTGTTCACTGGATATATCTGGCTATTCCGGGGGCTGGTTTTTGCACAAGATTTATTTGTAGGGAAATAAAGTTACTTCTATATGTTCATTTATTTTATGAGAAACCACTCAAAGGAAAACCATTTTTTTTTTAACATATACCTATTCATTTTCTTCGACTAATATGTTATATATATGTATGTATGTGCATATATATTTTGTTGGATTGTTATACATGAGTCTATAAATAGTATACATAACTGTATAATATAGTAGTTTGGATTAATAGATAACAAGGCTCATCAAAATTCAACATCAATGAATTTTAATCAACTGAAAATCAATGGTCAAAGGAGACACTTGTAGTTCTTTGAGTGAAGGACTCGTCAGTGGTTCAGACCTCCAAATTGGACATAACTGCAAAGGACAATCCATGAGCAGAGCGGATCCATTAGTACCGTCACCAAACAGTTGTAGCACTTAAAAAAATTTCTAATGTTGCACATCCAATGCCTTGAGGGTTTGGTATGATCTCATTATCAATTAGGATCTGTAATTTTGTTTGTAACACTTGCCCCAACTTTAGTACTTGTCAAGAAATCACTGGGGCTTTTTAAGAGCAATCCGTAGCTTATTCTCGGAAGCTAACCCACTTCATATTTGCAACCCACCAAAAAAGTACATTACCAACTCCAGGATTGTAATGAAGTGACTCATGAGAAAGGAAAATCCACATTCAATTGGAAATGGACCACACGGCGAATTTTCTTAGGTTACCATCCTATAAAAATAGATAAAATAAAAAAATTCCAAACCTTGTTGAGTAGTCCCTCTAAAATTGGTGTTTCATTTCATCAAGACTGTTTTGCGCTCCTGAAACAAATAGTGGACCATATGACTAAACGTCATAATTAATCAATGAAAAGGTTATTAATGGAAGTTGAAATGTTGAAAAAGGCTATATAAGCCCACAACTTACAACCTCACATTGGTTTGCTTAGAAAACAAAAGAAACCATATGGTTGATTGCTGAATTGAAACTCTTCCATGGCACCCAATTCTACAACAAGCCGTGCATGTTTGTGTTCACCCACCCCGGCTCATTCCGGTGCAGCCTGCCCCGGAATGTCCACAGAGTTCCCAGTCGATCAACCAATCACACTGCATCGAGTCATTGGGATAAACTAGAGCTTTTGCACCACAGATGCTTCTTGTATGGTTCAAGGGAAAAAAAAGAAAAATGAAAATAGGATTATGTGACCCTTATTTCATAATATCACTACTTAGGGTTGGAATGATTGTTTTGATATCAAAAAAATTTCATTTATTTTCTTCTAACCTTTTCCCTTTTTTGTCTCTTGCATTCTCATGCAAAACTTTCACCTACTTCAATACAAAGATCTTCATGATATCCCAAGTTTAGAATTCCCTACTCAAGTATACATTTTATTTGAGTTCATATAAAATTTGATCTCTCACTAAGTTTTGAAATGTTTTGATGGCATGCATGACAAGTGCTTAAATGGGTTACTACTGTTCATCTCCATTGTATCTTATGACTGAAGCAAGTGAATCAACAACTCATTCATGCTTTCCAGGGAGGACATTAATGCACAAAAAAGAAAAAAGGAAAAAGTCATCTCATAGAAAAATCTCAATTTGAATGAAGAACAGGAGGTTTTAATAAAGAAGCAACTACATATATGTGGTTCAATTACCTTTCACTTTTCCTCCTTTTCACACATGAAAGTATCCAAATAAAGTGAGATTGAATAAGCCAATGGAGATATTTAGATTTTTCAATTTATTATGCCATGCAAAATATTATGCATCATTTATATCAGTTCTAGACACTTTAAAATCAATGTTCGTTTCTTGATTTTCTGGAAGGAAAAGGAAAAAATGAGATAAGAAAATCAAATGAAAGAAGTTAAATTTCTTTCTTTTGTTTAATTAGTGGGGTTAATAAAATAAGAAGAAAATGAATAGATTTCCAAATAAATAAAAAAAAATTTTGTTTGGTTACCCATAAAAAAATGACTAAGTAATTTCATTTCTCTTTTATTTTCCGTTCCCTTAACAAATCTAATATTCAAACGTAGTATTATCGTTTTAGATGATTGGGTAGTTTAGACCATAGTTATTAATATCGTTTCAGATGATGGGCGGTACATATCGTACCGGTTATAAAATGGTACTTATGAAGGTGAGTTCCGTACTAGTTAAGGTACCGACCAATACCGGGCGATACTGACCAATACTGAATTTATCGGACGGTATCGAATTTTATGTAATTTATTTTAAAATAATTTAATTTTATTATATTTTGATGATAAATGTTAATTAAAACTTATGTTGGACATATACTAGACAATAATATATCTTTTACATATTTTTAAATATATATTTGGGTTGAATAACATATTTATATTTTGTTAAAATAATTTAAAGTTAAATAATATTTGTTAAGAGTAATGTTAAACTTTATAAGTGAATATTTTATAAATAAATATATTTTTTTTATAAGTACATAATATTTATACCAATAAATTAGTACCTGGTATTGAACTAGTATCGATACATACTGTATTAATAACAAAAAACGATATGACCAGTACAGTATTAACAACTATGATTTAGATCCGATCCATTAGTAGCAGTAGCAGGGCGTTCGGCCCGAATATAATATTGGCCAGAGTCTGGGACATGCTTTGGCCCATTTTAAAGAACCAATGCATTCTTGCATCCCCATACTTCACTTCATCTTATCTTCATCCT
Source organism: Euryodendron excelsum (assembly GCA_033060915.1). Lineage (NCBI taxonomy): Eukaryota > Viridiplantae > Streptophyta > Magnoliopsida > Ericales > Pentaphylacaceae > Euryodendron > Euryodendron excelsum. The sequence continues at coordinate 27,775,673 of CM065393.1, forward strand.
GAGCCCATATGGGGTAGGCTTATTAATTTGCAGTCACCCACTTCATATTTGCAACCCACCAAAACAGTACATTGCCAACTCCAGGATTATTGTAAGTGACTCATGAGAAAGAAAAATCCACAGTCAATGGCATTGGACCACACGGCGAATTTTCTTAGGCTACCATCCTACAAAAATAAATATAACATAAAAAAATTCCAAACCTTGCTGAGTAGTCCCCCTAAAATAGACTAAGGCAAATTCCAAGTAATGCATGTCATCAAGACTGTTTTGCCCTACTGAAACAAATAGTGGACCACATGACTAAATGGTAAAATTAATCAATGAAAAGGTTATTAATGGAAGTTGAAATGTTGAAAAAAATGCTACATAAGGCCACAACTTACAACCTCACATTGGTTTGCTTAGAAAACAAAAGAAACCATATGGTTGATTGCTGAGTTGAAACTCTTCCATGGCACCCAATTCTACAACAAGCCGGACATGTTTGTGTTCACCCACCAACCACCCTGGCTCATTCCGGTGCAGCATGCACCGGAATATCCACAGGGTTCCCAGTCGATCAACCAATCATACTGCATCGAGTCATTGGGAATTGGCTATGATCGCGAAAGCAAAATCATTGAAAGCATTCCTCCTGCAAATCATCAAGCCGTCGAGCCATGATCTCCAAAGGAGGAGGAATTTCCAGCCCAAGCCTACCAGGTTTTGTTTGATGAGTGCCAATGGAGATGGAGTGCCAGTTTCATGATCTTATAAGCATGTAATTTTTTAGTTTTAGAAGCCTTATTTTACTTTCCTTCTCTGGTGTTTTCTGTTTCTTCACTACACGATCCTACCCTTTGGCAGTTGTACTATGTAGATGTGAGAATTTGTAAAGGACATCTTTGCCTATGAATCAGTGGAGAAAATAGAAATTTCGAATTTTGATGCATAGAGTCCATTGGGTTAGTTTCTGCATGACTTTTGTCTTGTTTGGTTGTGACAGAGCTCAAAATAGAAGTCTGAAGCATATGGAGTCCTTCGAGTGAATTGGGTAATGCTATACAATCGATCAAAAAATTTATATATAATTTTGTAGAGAATGATATAGTTAAATGAAAGTCCTTTACTTTATTACTAAAATGTTATTGTCACATTATTTTGATATGACTTTATGTACAAAATTTTTAAAAAAATAGTATATATAAATTTTTGAAAGAATAGTATATATTGGGTAATTCCGGCAGAAAAGAAGATAAACTAGAGCTTTTTCACCACAGATGCTGCTTGTATGATTCAAGAAAAAAAAGTAAAAAGAAAACAGGATTATGTGATCCTTATTTCATAATATCACTACTTAGGGTTGGAATGATTGTTCTGATATCAAAAAAATTTCATTTATTTTCTTCTAGCCTTTTCCTTTTTGTCTCTTGCAATCTCATGCAAACCTGTCATCAACTCCAATACAAAGATCTTCATGATATCCCAAGTTTAGAAGGCCATACTCAAGTATACATCTTATTTGAGTTCATATGAAATTTGAATCTCTCACCAAGTTTTGAAAGGTTTGATGGATGAAAAGTGCTTAAATGGGTTACTACAGTTCATCTCCATTGTGTCTTATGACTGAAGCTAGTGAATCAACAACTCATTCATGCTTTCCAGGGAGGACATTAATGCACAAAAAAAAAAAAAGAAAGGAAAAAGTCATCTCATAGAAAAATCTCAATTTGAATGACTTTACTCTCTTTTATTGAAGAACAGGAGGTTTTAATATAGAAGCAACTTCAGATATGTGGTTCAATTACCTTTCACTTTTCCTCCTTTTCACACATGAAAGTATCCAAATAAAGTGAGATTGCGTAAGCCAGTGGAGATATTTAGATTTTTCAATTTATTATGCCATGCAAAATATTATGCATCATTTATATCAGTTCTAGACTCTTTAAAATCAATGTTTGTCTTGATTTTCTGGAAGGGAAAAGAAAAAAATGAGACAAGAAAATGCAGTGAAAGAAGTTAATTTTTTTTTTGTTTAATTAGTGGGGTTAATAAAATAAGAAGAAAATAAATAGATTGTCAAAAAAAATCTTTTTTTTTGTTTGGTTACACATAAAAAAATGATTACGTAATTTTATTTCTCTTTTATTTTTTATTTCCTTAACAAATCTAATATTCAAACATAGCATTATCGTTTCAGTTGACTGCCTCAATGCTCAAGGAAATGAAATTGAGTTTGGTGCACAAGCAATTATATAAATCCCAAAAGAAGTTAGCCAAAAAGAAATATACTGAAGCTAAATTAATAACGTTCTCTTGTTTTACTGTCAAAAAGGGCATGATCAAATTAAAACACAAACTTTGCCACCCTTTTAAGGGGCGTAATGACCAGTTAATATTGTTACATACTGCACAAGAGACATTGATATGGAGGGTGCTTATCTTCTTTTCTTTTCTTTTCTTTTCTTTTTTCGCTTTTCTTAAAAAGACTGAAACATCCATGAACAAACCTTATGCATGTCCTAGGTCAAGATTGAGACTAATTCAATGCTAAGAATCAAATGGTTGGAATAAGAAACATCAGCTTGACCCTTGACCTTTGAAGTTTCCAAATTTATTGGTTCCCCACAATGTGGAGGAATATTATGACTTAAATTAGGCATAATTTTCAAACTAAATGCATACTTTTCTTAAGCAACATTAACTACAGTCGAAAACCACAATACTTTTCTTGACCAAATCAATCTTTCTAAATTGAAAACAAAGGTGGAGTTATTGCAAAGCTGCTTCAAGAAAATGAAATTAAAATTCATCTCCGAGGAGTAATGAATATCATTTGCATCAATGTTGCCAAATGGGAATTAATGAATTCTTTAAAACATTATATTATCATCATTAATCATACAAAAGAACGAGAAGTTTGGAAATTATTAGGTAATACGTGTCACATAACATATCGGTGAAGAGTTCTGTGATTATCGCATTAAAATGGCTGTTGTTAGGATTCTTAATCCTGAGACCCTTTACACCTAGACATGTGGTCAAAAGTAGGAAAAGGAGGAAAACTTTAATAAAGCCAAACTAAACTTCAATTATTAGTAGTTTTGCGTATTAAAATATGAGCATAGCTTTAATTAATTAGGAACACAATTGACATGATAAAGATATAAAGCTTATTTTCAAAGCAGCCTTGATAACTTTAAATAATACCATTGATTAAAGGGATTATTAAAGAATCCAATAAAAAAGGATTTTATTAAAGAAGATGCTAAAGTATGGGATATTAAAAACGCGCTTAGCAGACGGTTATAGAACTGAAATGCAGACTTGACATTTGGACCTTTCAAATTGAATTGAGAGGGAAAGAGGCATTGGTGGCTGGAACAGGTTGAGAGAGAGAGAGAGAGAGAATGAAATAGTTGAACCAAATCTGTGGTCCTCCATTGAGAGTCTGTACTAGCCTTGTTTTGGTCTAAATATGAAGGAAGTTAGAAGGCTCTGTTTTGCCCATTCTTGAGGGTTCCACAACACAGATTAATGTGGTCAGGTCATCAAAAACAATTAATTGATAAGGGTCCCAACCGTGCAGTAAAGTATGAAATTTGGTCATTAAATCAAAAGCATTGAACCACAAAGCCATGGTAGGTGTTCAATGGAGTCGATACTATAGAAATTAACATTATTATTTGAAGTTTAAAAATCTCATGCAATAAATTTCTACCAGTTCCAATGAAACGAAAAACATGGTCATATTCTTTGTTTGAAACGAGAAATACAATGGAATCATTCAAATCCTTATTCAATAGTTATTAGTGTCCATAATTGTTTGATTCTTTCAACATCCAGTATACTTAAATGGTCCCCTAGTACACACAGATATTGATGTAATCAAGAGGGCTAGCTTAATTGGTCAAAGTCCTTTTCTTTTGAGAGATCCAAGGATTCACACTTGCCCTTGAGCAGTCTTGACTTTGGAAAAGCATGTAAAAATCTCGTCCAAATTTGCTTAATTGAGAATGAGCATAAATAGGAGTGTACCGCTTACGCAATGTTAACGTTACTTAAATTTCGAGTCATCTGTGTTGCATGAAACATTCTTGGGTGAAAACTGCTACACTGGTGTCGATCACACTGAGCTCAGTTGCCTATTTAGGCAATTTGTGTCTTACCCGAGACTAGTTGATTATGAATGAAGAGTTTACTCATTAGGAATGGGTCTGAAGAGCCCTGCCTTATACAAGTTCTCTTCCATCATAAATAAAAATAATAAAAAATTAGATATTGGCGGAGCCAAACTATTACACATATAACATAAAATGGGGGTTAATTACAATTGTCTACTGTCAAACGATGGGTCATTCTCACTATGTGAAATGAAACGAACTGAACCTTCCAGCAAACTTGGATCCATGTTCATGTATTCAGATGTGCTAGTCTTATGTGTATAGCACATGCTTTGATATCTCTCTGAACCTTCGTTCAGTTCCAATTTGACAACACAAATTTCCAATACAATGTCTCCTTCGAAGAAATAAGGTAAGAATATTGGTATGAAGCTTCCTATCACTGATACGTGTTAAATTGTATCTATAGTAGAAACAAAGGCAACCCACTACATGACACTCTTGTTATTACCAAATTTTGTTATTACCGAATTTAGAAAGGTAAAATACACGCAGCATTACGAGCATAATCGAGAAGAGACTGCCTGTACAAAAGAAGTAATGGATTTGAATAGCTGTATTTGGTATTAATCCAGAGACTGCATAGAATGACATACATTACAAAATAAAAAAGAAAAATAAAATGCGAGTGTCCATCCTATGTAGTACATCATTCCTTACTAAGAATATACAAAACAAGAAGAAGAACAAAAGGAAACGGAGAGTGAAAAGATAGATCCTAATTAAATCCCTAATTTCCTAACCATGTAACAAAAGAGTCTACCTAACCTAATCAGGCTAGCTTGGCATGTGGAGACTTTTCCCAAAACAATGCTTTCATTCAAATGGTCTAATGTCATATAACTGCATATAATAGTATAATTCAAAGCACTTTGATGGATTCTTCTTTACAAGAAGTCCCCCCACATCAAGTTGATGATATTTGACATGCAAGAAAGCACACTATTTCTTCAACCTTATAACAGTGTTGCAAAGGCAGCAGCCTCAAGAATCAAGAAAATCCAATAACCTGCATCTAGTTCCTTTTTCTCACTCTCAGTGCATACTCTTTTTCGATACAATACACTATTGCTTTGCTTTGCTTTGCTTTTCAGACTTTTTTTTAAAAATTTCCATTAATTTTTAATACAAATGGATAGTTTTGAATATTTTACAACTATTTTTTTTTTAAGAAAAAGTAATGACTCACAACCTTAAAGTTGCTTTTATGTACCCTGTTGGTCCCATTGCAATTCTTTCTAGGCAATAAACTAAACTGGGGAAGATTTTGGGTGATATGTATCCCAATTTGGTTAACATAATCCACTATTCAACTATGCATTATCATTAAGCATTCACTAACTCCAAAACTAAAGATTCCCTTGTCTTAATATTAGTGATTAGATTTGGAACAACTAAACCCAGTACATCAATAAATAAAAATAAAAATCTAGTACTAGTAGATAGGTACTCATATTTTAAGGAAACTACCGTCTCTAAAATTTTAACCCTCTGGTCTAGTTTGTTTACAAGATGAAAAAATTAGGATAAGTAATATTGTAGGATTAAGAAGATGGTGACGGGTGATAATTAATACCCTAATGTAATAAAAAATTACTCATACTATATTTAATTAGGGTTGGATAGGAATATAATAAGTAATAATATGACATGAAAAATAATATCTAGAGTAAATACCATGTAATATGCAATATAATGTATGATATAATGCATAATAAAATTAATTATAATATATCATAATATGAGAGGTGGGCATAATGAAAACTTCACCCCTTATACCACACCCCCGTGGTATTACATGTTTCTCATTTTTAGAGAATAAGCAATCTTATGGGATTGCTTGTCATATGCACAAATGTGCACCAAACACAGGATTAAGGGCCACATGATTATATCTCCAATCTCCCATGCTATATCCATCAAATAAACATGACTTCTATGTATTCGTACCCCACTCTAAATCTTCATATAGATCGTAACTTTTTGTCAAAACCATAGCTTGTTTCCAATCTCTAGAGAGATCAGTCGTAATATTGTATGTATATATTGCACGGTTTTAATTAGGTTGATATTATGTGCAAATGTGCTATTATATATATGATAGAGTTGCTTAAGCATAGCCTAATGCATAAGATCAATAATGAACAACTCTCTTTGTGAGAGAGTCAACACAATTGTGCACATATACGAAGAACCGAAGAGCAGGGATTTGACTTACAGCCAAAGTTGAACATGGTTTACATTAATGCCTTTTTGTATTTCATGGACAAGTTGGGTTTTGACTAAGACCAGCTTTGTGGCCTTCCAACCTAGCAATACTCATCTTGATCAATTAATTATCTTTGTTTTTATTAGGGGTTAATAAATGGACAGAGTTGTACAGTATAAAAAATTAGACAAAAAAAAATATAGACTTTATACTTTGCACTACTCAATAATGTATATCTAACATATGCCGTTAAAATATACAGTAGACAACCCTGAATAGTGTTGAACAATATGAAGAATTAGGAAATATATATATATATATATATATGAAGTTGATAATTTGTGTGAAGTTACGTATGCTACTGATAAAGTTTCAGTTACCTAGGTGTCTATTGTAAATTCTTACAAGGTTTTTACAAAACTACCGTCCGTAAACTTGTTAGTTCTTCCAAAAAACCAGAAAATATATAGCTACCGCACATTGTACAGCCCACTAACAAAGAATCATTACTTGTGGTAGTCTACTAGAATCTCAACTAAAATACTTCTTCTTATGTTGGGTTTTGGGAGTTGAGTGGTTGGTTGTTATTTCTTAATTTCCAACTGGACTCAAATATATATTTATACATCTGAAATATTAAGAATGTACATAATCTCTTATTCTAAATATTGTAAAAATATTCCATAACTATATTTTCATAAATTTATTCGTTGATAAACTGGTCAGTGGCAAACAATTATTGTTAGATCAATAAAAAAGAAAAAGAAAAAAGAAGTTATATATAATATCATTTCGCATTTTTTCACTTTTAAACAAGAGTAAAGGGGCAAAAAATTTCAATAGGTAGGTAGGTAGTTGCCAACTTTTTAGGGTATTACATTCATTATGATTCTTATCCTTCCTCTATTTAAAAGGTTTTCCATTGAAAATTTTGAATATCAATGACAATAGTTGGAACTGCATTTTCATTGAAAATTTCTTGATAAGTGAAACATGGGTACTTTTTAAAGCACCACAATGATTCTTACCCTTCAAGTATTTAAAACGTTCCCCACTATAAATCTTAAATTTGAATAATAATAGTTAGTACTACATTTTCATTAAAAGTTTTTTGTGAGACTCGCTTGCATTTATTAATGTAAGTTTCATTACCATGTAGCTTCAAACAAGAAAATAGAATGAAAAATAGAATTGTGTCTTTAGCATTTTGGGGACAAAAAAAAAATGTCTATAATAATATCACATTTTTTTGAAATACTGAATTCGAAAAAGGTTATATTAAAAAATATATATTCAATGTCACTAAAGCATTACGTGACATTGCTCATCCTTTCATATTATTTATAAGTTTATAACCCACAAATATTGTAAGAGGATGAGCATCACAAATATGTGGTGTTTCATAAAGCACTTGCAACTGTTTGGAATTTGGAGAAGAGAAGGGAGAGAAAGAAAAATGAAAGGAAAGAAAAAAGAGGAATATGTAATTTTTTTTTTTTTTTTTTTTTGATTTTGCAAAGAAAATAAAATGAAAGTGAAGAAAAAGAAGAGAGAGAAAGAGATATATTAATTTTAAAAAAAATCTCCATTTTTCCTTCTCTTTTTTCTCTTTTTTCTTTACTTTTCCTCTTAAGTAGAATTAAACAAAACAAAAAATAAATAAATAGTAATTTTTGTTTCTTTTTTTTCTTCAAATTTGAAACAAGCTATTAATAACATTTTGAGAGGCGCTACGGAAAGTCAGGACTGTCCTTAGCAACAGCCTAACATTTTATAGTTGTCGTCACTTTCCCAGGAAACCCACCACTCGAGAAATTTCTTGAGGTGGGGTGAAGACGTAGTTAACACTTCAAAATCACTTCAAAGATATAGATGGTACCACTACTTGGAGGCGACTTTAACAGAGCCAGCCGATAGACCAGTTCCCACTTGGGCACCACACGTGTCTTGCTACAGCAGTATTGTATTATGGGAGAATCTTCCAGGCTCTATTGTATGGGAAGAGTTAAAAAACACGTCTCGGCGCCCGCTTTCGGGCCAACTTCCAAGCATCGTCACCTCTTGCGGGGAAGTAATGTAACATTTGTTTAATCTTCCATGCCATTGTATTGGAAAATTATTTAAACCCAAAAAAAACAACCCAGGACTTTGGAGTAAGATTGTAATTAATAATTATAGTTATTAGACATTAAATCGATAGGGTTGCCAATTTGAGGTTTAATGGTTCAATTAACCATTATTATAAAATTATTAAATAATATTTTATTTATTTAAATAGCTACTTTATTATGTATATTATATACATGGTGGTAAAAGTATAACATGAAAAAGAGTAAGAGTCTACTTTGTATAGTTTATTTCAAGCTTTTTTGACTTAAAGCAAAAAAGTTAATTTTTTCTTCTTTTTTTATTTTTTATTTGCTTTTCTACTAGTCTTATCTTATAAAAGTAAAAAAAAAAATTGTAAATTATCAAATTTTTGTTTATAAACCAAAAAAATAAAATAAAAAATTATAAAAAAAAATTATACCAAACAGGTCCTAAGAGCAGTAGCTACATGTTGGTCCATTTTTCGTGTTTATGGGAACAAAAAAAATAAAAAAAAAGAACCATAGAAAACACAATCAATTTAATATTCTGATAAAAATGCTTTTAGAAACTTAGGAAACACGTTGTTCTTAGTTACAAAATTGTGGTATTTTTTGAAAAAGACTTCAAAAACTAGTTTAGGAATCGGTTTACCAAGAGCATTCTCAACTAAACAATTTTTTAGAATCAATTTTTCAAATGTAATTTTGACAAATTCTAAAAAACAGAAACCAAAATCGTAACTAAACAAGTTAGTCTCACAAGTGAAAAAGTAAAGAATTTAATGAAGGTCAAAGTATTTATTTTAGGTCAATCGTACCAGACAGGCTTTGAATTTTCTGTTAATCTGGCCAATTCGGTTCAATTTTTAATAAAATTGATATTAAGTGTGCTCGTTTTTCTGTCTCAAAATTTTAGTTCGCCTCTATAACATTTGTTCAATGTTATATTCGCGGTCTAGTTCGGGTTCTTGGAAGGGTTTTCGGTGGGCGAGCATGTTGAACCTTGGCAATTGGCGCACACAAGTCTCGGAATATTTGATTAGTAAAATAGGAAGTTAGCAAATGGTTTTGAACTCTGTAGGATCCAATGTCGGCTTTTATGTATATTCTAGACATAATTAGGCGGCATAAACTTATTTATTGGCTTTCTTGGACTTGCGGGTAATAAAAACAACGCAGCCTAATACATGAGAATCTCGTTATTGCAAAGTTTAAAAAGAATCAAATATACAGATATCTTAACCACTCTTTTCAATCCTTCAAACTAATATGAATGTTGAAGGTGAAAATAACAACTCTCTTGAGTAGTAGTTATTCTCCTTCTCTCTGTACCCCTAATAGGTGCTTAGGAGCAATTATATATTTCATGAGTCCGGAGTTAGATAAGCTCAAGCCTATTATTTAATATCTGATATGTATGTTTTCTATTGTACATGAGCCAATTGATAATTTTTCAAACTTGGAAAAGCTGAATTACATGGCACAATTTTTTCGGGCATGTACAAGACACACCCCACATCTGCACCGCCTTCATATATATAAACAATTTCACACCCACATAATAATGGAATCTAAATTTAGTTTGTTATTTTCGATACTTCAATTATTAAAGTCGTTAGAGACCCTTTATGTTTCTTGATAGTGAAGGAAAAAATAATGTATTTTATGACAAAACGTGATATCGAGTCGTTGAGAGAAAAAAGAAAAAAAAAATACTACAAAGAAACAAGCAAAAAATTCAAAGACAAATCAGAAACCAAATAAATGGAGTTGATAGGGACAACATGGGATAGTCTAGACATATGACTAGTGTTACAGCCGGACGTTTGCCATCCAATTTAAAAACTTAAGCTGTTAAGTGATGCTGTCTACCTCCTTTATATAACCCAAGACCTCCCTCTTCCTATCCAATGTGAGATCGTGACATACTCCTACACTCGAATCTGCGTTGCCTTAGTCGTGAGTTGGACCACTCTGCCTATTCTATTTGAATGTTTGGAGTAGAATTGGATCAAGAGTTAGACTACTCTAACACCACTTGTCATGGTTCAGACACTTGTCATTCAACCCAAAAGTTTAAGCTTTTAGGTGGTGTTGTCTACCTCCTTATATGGCCGAATACTTCTTCTCTTATTCAATGTGGGATCGTGACACTAGCTATTTGATGTAAGTATAACAAAGCTTGATGAGAATTTTTTTATATTAAGTTCAAAGTAAGAGATTATTAAATTTATAATCCTTTCTTTTACTGTAGGCAAGCCTCAAAATGTGACGGAAATTATTGCAAATGCAATTATAAAATAAAACAAATCACTAAATTGAGTCTTCAAAATGTCTATTGCTAAAGCAATGAAGGTTATGACCAAAACTAATTAATACTACTTTGAATAGTTGTACTTTACGTATAATCAAAACATTAGTTACTCAAATAAAAGTCTTTCTAAACAAATTATATTTTATACCTCTGCAACTTACAAAAATTTCAATATTCACATTTTGTTAAACTTCTGTATAAATTTGGATGAGACTTATTATGCGAACCCCTGCTAAATGGCCACGTTGCAATTTTTCTATTTCAAAATAAAACTAATGAAACGTTAATATTACACCTTTATGTAAATTTTAAAGATTTAATTGTAACAATAAAAAATATAGATTACAACTGCGCTGTAATTAACCCTTCATGTTTTTTCAATAGTTGCTTCATGACAAAATACAGTTTAGCAGGTGAATTTATATATGGGGAAATTATTTTTTTAAAAATTTTTTATAGAAAAATTCTGGCAAATTAACGTGGTAATAGCATTTCTAAAATTAAGGTTCATCATTAGACGTATTTTTAAAAATAAAAGACTCTTATTTAAACATGTGATTTGTATGGAAATTATGTTTTAATTTTTTCATTATATTATTATCGTTAAATATATCTGTGAATTTGAGGTAAAAATAAAAGATCCATGCCTCCACGGGTAATTGTACGATGTCGACCACATTCTAACCCACATCCGGTTAGGTTTCGACATTTAAAGCTACAGAAAAAGCGAAAATGTTTTAGAAAAATCTAAAATCATCTCAAAGATCCTATAAATAGAGGGCTTGTGTGAAGCTATGTTTGCCAAATTAGACAGCCAAACGCGGCTTTTTTGGAAAACAATTTCCTCTCTCTCTCTCTCTCTCTCTCTCTCTCTCTCTCTACTGAAACAAAAATGGCGGTTACTTCTCGAAGATCAAGCGGACCAGTCCTACGCTCTCTCTCTCCTTCAGGAAGATTTCACTCTTCGTCCCTGATTCCGTCGTCGTATTATTCGTCTTCGGCTTTTGCTTCGTCGAGCTCAACCTTTTCGTCTCGATCCTCAACCTTCTTCCACAGATCAACCTCTCCTACGCGTGTCAATCTCTGCGGCTCAGCACCGTCGGCGCAGTCCGTACGGTTCTCTCTTGACCGTCCGACTTCTCCGAGCCGGTCGATCTCCGTATCGGCTAGGAACCAGGTGGTGAAGAAGCAGAGCAACAATCCACTGTCGTCGCCGGCGGGGACTCAGAAGCGGACGTGTATGTGTTCGCCGACGTCGCATCCAGGCTCGTTCCGCTGCAGTTTGCACAAGAATTTCAATAACAACACGGTGTCGTATCCTTCGAACAGACTGAACGCCCGGAGGTCTGCGATGACGAACTCGCTGGTTCGAATTGGGACCGTTGAAGGAGACCTGGTGAAGAGAGCTTTGGCGGCACTGATTCGTCCTTCGTCCCACCAGCAACGGCGTCGGGAGGGGTTCCAGCCGAGGCCGAGCCGGCTTTCGATCATGTCGAAAGCAGAGGACTTATGACGAGACAAGGGTATGTTGACCAATGATCTCTCAGTTTGCACAAATTTCCATATATTCTTTGAGCTATCTACGGACGGAGGTGGCAGAACCGGCGGCGACTGGTGGTAGTGATGAATATTCCGGCCACTGAAGTGGTGGTGGCGTCAGATCCTCAGATCCGGGCGAAATCCTGAACATTTCGATCGGCGGAGTTCGGAACGGACTGTTTTTGTGTACTCCGGTGACCGAAACCCTAGAATCCGATTATAGACCTATATACTTTTGTGTATACATATATATATATATATATATATCAATCTCTTCCAATTAAGGCAATTCAAGGAGCTTCTAGACTTCTAATTACCATTTAAATGACCTCAAAATCCTAAAATTTAAGATCAAAATTGAATCAATCAAAGCTTAATTAGAGCTGATCTTTGTTAACGTTGCTCCATATGCTTTGGCATCGTCGTCATCGTTAATCGTTTATTTTCTCTACGTTACGTTTGACGTGTGATTTGACGTTTTCCGTTACCGCCGTTTGTAGGTAATTTGCACGTACGTTCGTATTTCCTAGAAACCATCAGCGTATATACGTCCCATCCGTATACGTACGTCGTATATTTGTTTACATTGAGGTGAAGTATTTTTTCTTGTTAGATTTATTATTTTCATTTATTATTTTTTTATTTAATATTCGTTTGTTTTGGTATTTGCAGGTTTTTAGTTTCGGCTGGAGTGTATTTGGATTCAAAGAACAGTTCAAATTTGACTTTTGGAGATGAAGAGAGATACCTTTAAGGACAATGGGCCACATTCGAAAGAAAGCTACTTTTGACTGGAAATGAACGAAACAAATGAAAATGAAATTCATATAATTAAAGATATAATGAAATTTACAAGATAGAAGATATTTAAAATAAGTGGTGGAAGTTATTGAAATCTCTTATAAAAATGGTAGATTTGTTCAACCGACTCAAGTGGTGGGGTAAGGGAGTTATCAAATACATATTAAATAAAAATCACACGGAAATTAATATGCAAAAATAAGTGTTACTTTTTTTAATTAAAATTTTCTCTGAACAGAGATTCTAATTAAATAATTATATGTTAACATGGAACTTCACGTGATATGACTGAGTCAAGGTTGACCATATTTTAAGTATAATATGGATTGATAATATTAAGAATCAAAATTGACAAATTACTGGAGCCCCGAAAAGGTCGTGGTTGTGGTAACTAAAAGGGAAAAAATGATTTAACTATTTGAAAATAGAAAAAAGTAATGAATTCAGATTTTTCGCCTCCTTAGTATGTCTCTTTTTATGCCCTTTTAATTTTATTGATTCATATTATTAATGTAAAATTATTAAAATTTATTAACTAAGAAATTTTTTTTATTTTTACATATTTTTGCATTTATTACACTGATGATGTGGATCAATGATATTGAGGGACAGAGAGCATATTAAAAAAACAGATGATTTGGGTTCAAAAGTAATCAAGATACAATTGAAATTATGTTTCTTTTTTTTTGGTGCGAATTTTCTTGAACTCCTAAATTAATGTTTTGACAAGAAAAATAATTGAAACTGAAATTGGAAATTATATTGTGAAAAAAATGAGATTCAATTACACTTCAAATGTACCAAGCACATTTCAAATATATCATTAATTGCTTTGAAATGTACTAATACATTTGAAAGAGTGATTAGTACACTGCATATGTTATTAGTTTCTATATAAGATGTAGTAGTCCAACTAAATCTTTGTAACTGAATCCCATTTTTAACAAACTATATAGTGAAATACCATTTTCCAGTCTTTTTCTCTTCCTTGCCTCAACACTAATATCTCTAATGTCTATGAGAGTGAAATGAAGGATACTTTATTTAGTTAGAGATTTCATGAGTACAGGAAGAAATAAGATGTTTAGATTCTTTTAAAAAAAAAAAAAAAGAAAACCCCATTCATTGATAACTAATGGAGGAATCAAATGAAAACTGTTCATTTTTAACTAGTGACTAGGACCTTTAGCCTCAATGGTCATGACCTTACCTAGACTTAGGCGATGTCAAGGTTCGAGTCGTGACATGAGTGTGTTGCCTAAAATAGATAATGTCTAATGCTCCTGTTTAAGGGTGTAAACAAGTCGAGCCAAGTCGAATAATTACGACTTAGTTTGATAATCTTAACGAATTTGAAATTTTTTTTTAAGCTTAACCTGTTTAATGTTCGAACCGATTTCAAATGAACTTCAATCAAACCTATCACAAGTCAAACTCAATTAGTTTGAATTTTTTATTATATCTAAGTTTAACAAACCGAGTTTGAGTCGAGTTCAAAAAATTAACAAGCTTGAAAATGTATTCAAATTTGACTTATTTATATAAAGAGTCAATCACGAACAAACTTTTAACGAGCCAAATGGGAGCTGAGTTTAATAGCTTTGTTCGTTTTGCAGCCCTACTCTTGTCGTTTTCTTTTTATAAAATTCAGTCTATTAACATACTAATTCTCTTCTTTTTGTTAACTATACTAATATTTGATCCTAATAAAACAAAAAAAAAAAACAAAAACTAACTAGTGATAATGCTTCAAGCGGATCATAGCCTTTGACTTCTTGTAGTTTTCAAGTTTATCTACTCCAAACTTGTTCTCAAGCTCATCAAGCTTTGAGCCGTCATTCAATCCACACTTGTGTGTATCTAAAAAAGACTTCTTTTCTACTCAAAATAATCAAATGGCTCCTTGCAGCTAAATGTTAGGTACATTAGTGGGCATGACATACTAAGGATATGGCACAAAGGAACCTAACTCTTTCCTTTCCTTTCCTTTCCATATACTTTATTTTCCTCGAAAACAGTAATAAACAAAAACTTATACGAAAAACTTTGCCCTGCAAAATCATTACAGAGTTTGTTTTCATATGAAAATAAGAATAACGGTGTTTTTCACTGTTTTTACTTTAGAAAACATGAAAAATGAAAACAAAAATCTTGAAAGTGATATTAAACAGTACCTAGTGACATGTAGGTGTATGCTTATGTATGTGCTTTGTTATGTGTGATAAGGCAGATATTTGGGTGATTGGTAATTTTCACCTAACACATTTGGACAAACAAAAAACTTACAGGGAATTGTCTCTATCACATCAAAATCAAGACCCAGCTCACCTACATCTACCATATTACAGCCCAGAACAGGCACTTAAATTCTAGATAAGGTTGTGAAAATGAAAAGATGTGGGTGGGTGCCAAGAAGAAAGCCGCCTGTGCAAGTCTTTGTCGTTGCTACAGAAAACCCATAAAACAAGAAATGGGATCAGTTTACCTTAGCAGTTCAAAGATTATTATCATCCAAGAAGATATCATAATCAATTATAGAGTGGAATTTTATTGTCTTTCATTTAAAATAAAGTAAGCATCTTCAAGTATTTTTGTATTGACAAAATATTTTCAGAAAGTGTTTTCAAAAAAATTAAACAACTTAAAATTGTTTCTTTATTATAAACTATTTCCGTTCTTAAAATGGGGATGAGATTGATTAGATTCTATCACTTTAAAACACTCTATTTATATATATATATATATATATATATATTAAAGTGACTTACAACTTGAATATGCTATTATTATGTCAATTTGGATACATTTTTAATGAATATTTTATGAAATAAATTTTTTTCTACTTGATAGAATTGAAGGTGATTGAAGGGTTGATAGAAAAATTTAAATATAATAAAATAGTATAAAGAACGATTATATTAAGTATATTTGAAGATTTGAACTTTCCCTCTACAAGATATCTATTTGTGAGCACTTGGTTAGTTCCAAAACTAGATATCTACATACCCAATCCATTAGTTGCCAATAGTTTGGCAATCTCATGTGGTTGATCTCTCAGAACACTGGTTCAAATTAATCCAGAACTGATACATATCCACTGCCCCTTTGAGTGTTGGGCCAACTGGCCCCTCAAAGCTGGATTTTTCAAAAACAAGGATCAACTTCAGAATTCAAACACTTATTTGTTGTACAACATCAGTATGATATCGCGGTACTGTCGTTGTATCTAATATTTTCTCTCCTTTTAGATTTTAATGTTCAACATCTTTTAAACTTTTTATTTCCCGAGGCCATGTGTTAGTAAATCAAATTCAACAATAATTTAAATTCATGATTTCATTTAACACTGAATAAAGCTAATAAAAGGAAATCGTGTGTCTAAATGGGATAACAAAATTATCCATTGAATATGATTTATCAACATGTCACATAATAACAAAAGTCATGAAAATTTTTGAATGTTAAAGTCTGAAGGGAGTCTTGCCCCAACTTAGCAGCCTACATGAATGAGATACATGAATGAGAAGGGTAATGCTCTGTACCTAGAAAACAGAATCTATTACCAGAATGACCTGCTTGAATCAGAGTCATTCACTGTTAAACAGACCATTTATCATGATAACTCTTAATTATAAAAGTACTACTATTACTATATTATTCTAATGATATTTTATATACAAATTTTTTTGAAAGAATATAAATGAGAATACTGTAATTGTGTCACACCATTCTGTGGCTGTATGAGCTCTACTACAAACATTGTGGGGACTCCTTTGCAGTTTCCAAGTTAAACTCCAAAGGCTGACGGAGACCTTTGGAGTTAACCATATTCAGGGTAGGCCCTCAGGGAGGTGGGCTTAACTTCATTCTATATATCTTTTGTGACAACCTGTGATGATGTGCATGTATTTGCCATGTAGGAATGTATTGGATGAGGATGATCATATTTCTCTTTGTTTTCTTTCATCAGAAGAGGATAAGGCTAATGGGTTTGTATCCTACAATGGGGACAATCCAATATTGTATTGAGTTCTCTGAGCTGGCTAAGGTGACTAAAGAAGTAAGAGGTTTGCTATCTGTTTGTCCCTAGTGCACACCAAATTTTGAATATAATTTTGGGGTAATTACATATTACTAGTTTGAGAAAAAATCATGTCCCTTGCGTTTGATCAAAATTGAATCCATAATTTCTTTATAGTTTAGACTTAAAATATATAAAAGCGTGAGAAATTTAGTGAAATAATAGAAAGGCCTTCAAAAGACAACTCTTCTTTCAATATAAAAGAGCAAATCGTCTTCCTAATATTTTATTTTAAAGAGATAAAATGACAAAATATTCATCTACCTGAACTACTATTAATTCTAATAATTTTTATTAACTTTATAGTTAAGTCTAAACTATGAATTGCTTATGTGTTTACTTTTATACCACATGTAAGTTATATAATTTTTACTTAAACTACAAATAGGTTAAATATAATTACCACTATATTTTTCTAATCTTCAAATGCTATGATCATTAAGAATACTGTGAGATTCTGAAAAGGGTTGTATTTTGAATATAAATACAATTTTAAAGTTTTTAGTCGCTAAGCTATAATTGTTTCCTTGTTGAACTGCAATTTTCAGTGCGCCTTTTGAGGATGATATTTAATCCCACTCAACAGCCTCAACTTTGTTAATAAATTATAAAGTTAGATCAAAGAATGAGAAAGAGTGTAGATTAGTGACATGATTTGAGGGGACAAAAAAAAAAAAAAAAGGCATCTCGAGTCAAGAGCGGCACGATGTTCTGTAGCAATAGGAAGAAATGAAAAGAAGGGGTGATGGAGAAAACCCTCCTTACAGAATGGACTCTGAATCTTTCTTTTTATTCGCTTAAATTAAAAAACAATAGAGGATGGAAGACAAGTCAGTAGCATTGTATGGTTTTTGCAATTATACCTTCCAACTTTTTGAAAGGTAACCAACTTTTGAGGAGCAAAATTGTAATTGAGAAGAGCCCTTTCATACCAAGCGCTCTCTCTCTCTCTCTCTAACACACACACACACACAAACACATGGAAGAGGACAAAAGGAGTCCAACCCAGGAGTCACTCACACTCTCTCTCTCTCTCTCTCTCTCTCTCTCTCTCTCTCTCTCTCACACACACACACACACACACACACACACACACACAGAGGATGAGGACAAAAGAAGTCCTACCCACAAATAAAAACCTCTACCACCTAACAGTGGTAGCACCTAAACAATCATTTCTCAAAAACAGAAAAAAATCGGACCATTCCTGCTGAAGTCTATGAGCATCTGTAGCTACCTAGTCAGTACATTTGTATGGTCTGGGACAGTCTTCTTTCCCAAGCAATCGTAATACCATTGTTCTGCCACTAAATTAGAAGTGATCCCAATTTTGGACATGAAGCCTGTCATCCAAGGTCCAAACTCGTCCCTCAATGTACCCCTAGCCGTGGCTGAAACTTGACAACATCGAACAACTAACTAAAAAGGGTACCTTTCCAAGTTTGTGAACAACTCTTGAGACTTCATCATAAAGTTTTCCAATTTTTCATTTTTCCTTACGTTTACAATAAAGAAGATCACATCCTTGTTATGGGTTGAAAACTTAACCCAGAGGAAAAGCAACCATAAAACATGTGTTTTCCCTTTTTTTTTTTTTTTGTAAAGACCTAGTTACCTGCATAAGAGCATCTCCAACCCACCTTCAAATTTGAAGGTGGGTTACAAATTTTGCCTTCTAACCCACCTTCATTTTTTCAAAAATTTGAAGAAATAAAGATGGCCTTCATATAGGGCCTTTAAATTTGAAGGTTCTCCAAAATATTTGAAGGCTCCTTCATTTCACTATTCATGTGGGGCCAAAGCAATAATTATGTGAAACTTTTGTACTAATCATTATTTTAAGTCTAAATAATGCATTATTAATGCATTATTTATTATTTAAATAATATTTTAATAAATATTAAATTTAAACTTTGAATTAATTCATTAATTTTTTTTAATTTTTTAAATATTTATTTAATTTGAAATTTTTTTACATGTGGAATAAATAAATTATTCATATTTTACTTGCTTTTATTTATCTCAAAATTATTATTTATATATGAAATTAAAAAAATTCTTTTTATTTTATTGATTATTTATTTATACTAAAATTATTTTAATCCATGGAATCAATGAATTATTTTTTTATCTTACTACTCCACCTTTTCACTTTGTTTTTTTTTTTTTCTTGGCAAATTTAAGAATTAATCAATTTATTTCTACCACCTTCCAATACCATTTAAAATTTCAACATCTATTGAAAACAGAAAATAATTTTGACTAGAATAATAACAAAAAGATTGCATAAAAATGACCTTTCTTGATCATTCGCTAATACTTGAAGAAGCTTCACATGAAACGAGCATATATCTTTCCGATAAATGCTCATTTTATGTGTTTTAATTAGTTCCTTATTATATTTTAATTTTTGTTAAATATATTTCATTAGTTTGCAATGGGGGTTTTTGTTTTTTTAAATTTTTTAATGTAATTTAATTTGTAATTTCATGAGTAGATCATTTAGTTTCAAAAAATTAAATAATTTAATTTTAATTAAATATTTGGTAAATAATTACAATTTAAATTAAAATATGATAATAAATAATTACATTTTGAATAAAATAGGAGCACAATATGTAATTTTTGACTTTTTTATATATAAAATAATAGTGATTTGAAGAATGAATAGTGAAATGAAGGTTGGGTGGGTTGGAGTAACAATATGAAAAAGTTGGAACCATAAACTTCAAATTTAAAAAAGATGCCAAAATAAAGATGGGTTTGAAGCTTTTGGGTTGGAGATGCTCTAAATCACTTTCTTGGTGTTGAACAATTTAGAGTGGCCAATGTAGTGAGATCAAGAGCAAGAACTCTCTTACAAAACCCAAATAGAAAATGGGCCTCAACCCATCCCAAATCACCTTGTCAATGCAAAATTTCACAGGCTGTGGTAGAATTTAGCATGTCCTAACAGAACATCATGCTCATTCTTTACCAAGTCAGCCTATATAGGCTTTCTTAACATATAAATGCATACATATATTCCCTGTTTTGTATCAATAGCCAATCTAAGCATTAATAGAATGAAGTTTTAGATAACTGGTGGATAAATGAGAAAGCCAGGTTGGCCCATCTTAGCTAGATGAGTTTTATTTCAGGAGATCAACTCCCCTTGGTTTTGATTACTGCTACAGCTCTTGATTGTTTTGGCTAATATACAATGCTTGAGTGATTAATTTTGGAGGATCAACTCATTGAGTATATATGACTTCTTTTTATTTGTTTGTGGTGAAAGGATATTTATATATATGGCCATATTAAATACTAATTTGTTAAAAGCTAAAGTAGGTCCATCTGAAATTACAAAGCCTATGGGCTCATATCAGGACCAGACTATCTTGAATTATTGGGCCTCAAACTGCATCGATCCATAGAACAGAACAGAGAAACCCACAGATTACAATGCACTCCAATATCAAAAAACAAAATATGAAAGTAGAAAGAGTAATTCAATATACCAGTACAAACAGACCTTACAGACTTTATATACAAAGAAGTTTGCCCTTGTGCTTCAAAAAGAAAGACCTATCAAGGTGCTCTGTAATTTCAAAATCCAAGTTACAATTTGGTTATTAAACAAATATGTGGACCCACCTATAAAGCTAACTTTCTAACCAAGATGAAGATGCTGAGATTGTTTTATAGTAAAAATCAAAGAAATAAGATTAAGAATGAACAATAGTAGGGTGACACCTATCTAAATTTGATTAAGATGGTCTAGTCCTGTACAACGAAGACTAATAAATCGATCAATTAGAAAAAAATTAATATTATTTACATTGAGTGTAATGGTAGGAGAAGAAGGTGATCAAAATTAATATAGGTTGAAATAATTAAAAAAAAATATTAGTTTATCACCTACCAACATGAGCATAACACGTTGCAAGTAGTGTTGAAATCCCAAGAGAGACTTTTCATATAAGGCCGATGGTCAGCCCCTAATTTACTGTCTTAACATGCTTAAAAAATAGGCATATTCTCACATGATTTAGTGTCTGTTTATTAGGGCTTAAAAATCAAATTTTTTTTAAGCTTGCTAGTAAAAAAGTCAAGTTTTTTTAGCTTTTTTACTTTTCTGATAATAATTCAAATAAAAATAAACAAAAAAGTAAAAAAGTCAATACCAACTTTTATTGACTTTTTTACTTATAAGCTTATAAAAAAATCAACCTATAAACTGTACCAAATACAGTCTTAATCTTGTGATAAAGATTCCTCGGTGCCCTAACTTTTGAATATTTATTTCATGCGGCTTCTAATTAAACTCTGACTGTCCTCTGTCATAACTCTACTAAAGAAAAAGGTTGGATACGCTTTCAAATGTAATCTTTCCGCTGGAAAGAATTGAGTGAAGCAAACACAACATAATGATGGCTTTGGAAATTCCACTTATTTAAGGTTTGGCCAAACCGGCGGAGCTAAAAAAAATTTAATTAGGGTAATAATTAATCACAACCCATAAATTTTTTTTTAATTTAATTCTATACAACCACAATTTTTGTACAAAATGAAAGTGATGGTGTATTTAATAATTTTATATTTTGGTTATGAAAACATGAAAAAATAGAAGTTTCATTTTTTTGTTTATAAAAACAAGGAGAATGAAAATTACCAAACATCTTTAATAATTAACAAGAGGTTGCTGGACTTCTATATACCTAGATAATTTATATAAGCTTATATATACAATATATAAGGAATTTCTAAAGCAAATTAATATTTTTTAAGAGTGAATTCATAAATTTTTAGAATGAGTCAAAATAATAGTTTTTTAAATGTAGGGGCCATTTATAATTTTTCAAGAGAATAAATTGAAAGAAATATAAAAATTATTGGTCAAAGTATAATTTCTACAAAGTTGAGGGGGCATTTGCGCGCCCTTCATGCCTGCGCCACTGGTCACAGAATATTAAACTCCTTGCTTCAAAATGGGCTTTAATGGGTTTAGTGTTTTGGTGGTATCATTACCCCCGTACCCAACTTTATCAGTCTTCTCTCTTGATTCTTTTTCCTTTTCTCAGGTTTGCAATGCCCCCAAAGCATGTACATAAATGTAAAGGATCCTTTTCATATAAGTAGAAAAGGAAAATGAAAGAGGAGGATATTCTCTTTGTTTCTTCTTTCTTTCTTTTCATATACATTCACATTACCATTCCTATATATGTAAAGTGGCAGAACTATACAATGGGTGGATATATCCTTCACAATTTAAAGTCATCCTTAAAATCCTAACCAACAAAATATCCAAAGCTTTGCTTTGAGATTTCTGTCTTGGTGAAGATCTAGTCTCTAAGGAATTGTTATTAGTTCTTGTTCCTATCCCTTGATGTAATCTATTATGTTATCAATGAAGTTTTTGCTATTTCAAAAAAAAAAAAAAAAAACTTTGTATTGTAGATTGTGGTTAATATTTGTATTTTTTTTATTTGGTTTTTTTTAGTACACTGGAGGGTAGAAATCCTGGGAAAGCGAAGGTTAAGAATAGCTTGAACTCATGACTTTATGGCATGATGTAGGGAAGGTAGTGGACTGAAAAAATGTAGATATCCGACCGAATCCGCCTTGTATGGTGAGGGTATG
The DNA here is from genome assembly GCA_033060915.1 of Euryodendron excelsum. Lineage (NCBI taxonomy): Eukaryota > Viridiplantae > Streptophyta > Magnoliopsida > Ericales > Pentaphylacaceae > Euryodendron > Euryodendron excelsum. Next base: position 27,798,495 of record CM065393.1, read on the forward strand.
GAGGATTCAAAACAAGATAGAGACAGTAATGGAAGTGTTAAACTAAATTCATGCGGTTATAGAGGCGGGGATGGACTTAGGTTATCCCTTGTCCAGTCCCGCCCCGCCCCGCCATACCCGTTAAGTATTAGTGTAATTAGTAATTATCTAAGGTTCAATTATAAATATTAAGATTAAAAAAAGAGGTTTAATTATAAATTTTAAAACAAAAAATGGAGGCTCACCTATAAATAATAAAATTTAAATTTTGTCAATCGTATTTTTTTTGCTCTTTTATTTATGTTTGTATTTTTTTTAAGAATATTTTTTAATGTTATTGGATTTAGCGAGTGCGAAAGCGGAGGTGGACAGAGATTTTTAGTAGTGGAGCTAAGATGGACGTCCAACAAAATATCCGTATGGGTATGAAAATGGAGATGAAAGTGAATTTTTTAAATAGATGCGGAGATAGAGGTGTTAATCTCCGCCCTTGTCCACTGTCATTCTTAGCATGATGAGGTGACACAACCATTAGGCTATCGCCCCACTCCACTGAAAATTTGTGTTTTAAACATTTTTTACACCCCAAAACAACATCTTGAGTCCACCTTTGCTCATGTATATATATACACCATAAATCTGCACACTAATGGACATACAAATGCATTATGCAGGTTTGGAAAAATTTCACAAATTTCCCTGGTCAAGAAAAGTGCCATAAATCCTTGAATTGGTTTATTGGTACGAAATTTTTTGTGGGGCCGGGTTTCGAACGCAAAATTTTGAGTGTCTTTTCCTCTTCAATTTAAAATGGGCCATAGTGAGGGGGACATCCTGGTCCCAAAGCACTGACCTGTGGCTTCCACACTCGATATTGCTTTCTTTTTTCTTCTTTGATGGGATCAATATTTGCTTTCCTCTAGATATGGAAGCACTAGTTTGATGGATACTATGACTTTGAATCCTTTAACCACCAATTTAATTGACAAAACCACCCTCTCATGGCATATTCTTAAATGGTTGATTCACACGGAGAGTTTCAAATCAAAAACAAAAACAAAAACGAAAAGTTGTTGATGAAGGTTTGTAACTCGGAAACCTCCTTAATACAAAAATTACTCAGACTATACGACTCTTTCAATATGCAGACTGCAAGGGTAGCTCAGTGTGGAGTCAAGTCCTGAAAAATACTATAAATTTGTTTATTTTGAGTTTGACTACCTATAATTTGCACGTAATTAAAGGTATCAAGGGTTTACTCTTATAGGGGTGAGTCTGAAAGACACTATCTTGGAGAAGTTCTAATGAGAGGAAAAATGGTCCACCCTATGTAACCTCATCACCAGACCTTTTATTCCTTTGCATTACAGATTTCCCCCGACAATCTAGGTGTCCTGGATGGAGTATTTCCTTTTTGGTTTTTGCTATTTTCTTTGCTTTGTCGTCTTCCTTTTTGATGTCTCCAAAAGATGTAACTTTTTTTTCTCGTCAGTATTTTTGTCTTTTAACTAAATTCTAAGGAATGTAGCTTTTTCTTTTTCCAGGAGATTACCCGCTCTAGGAGAAATTATCTTTATGAGCATAGACCATTACCCCAACCTGACCAAAGGTAGTGTGAGTGAGCACATAATGTATCTTCTGTCAACTCAACCACAATGATAATAAACATAAACAAGCATGGAAAGTTGTTACTTATATGAGATATTTTTTTATAATTTGAGCAAAAATTAGATAATTTTTGTAATTTAAAAGTAAAAATATAACTCGTTTCTGATTTAAACTTATTTACAAAGTAGATAAAACCATAACATATTTGATACATTGACAAATTTTTTTTACAAAAGTAACCTTTTATTTTGCCATATAATGACAAAATCATTCTTTTGATATTTCATTTTAGAGAGATAAAATGACGAAAATACACATATGACAAAATCGTCGTTAACTCTAATAGTTTGCATCCATTTTGCAGTTAAATTCAAATTATGAAGATGTTATGTGTTAATTTTTAAATAATAAAAAGTTCATTTAATTTTTCTGAAATTATAAAAAGGTAATGTGTAATTAACTATACTTATATTGTCTTAAAAATTAGGTTAATTAAAATAAAAAATAAAAATATGTATTTATTTTTTAATATACTAGATATGAGGCCACATTACTTCCACTAATTTTATTAATTTAAAATTTTCACTAACCCACCCCACTAATTCACTAATTTCATGTACGTGATGTTTCGAACACACAGGATGATTTCTCGTATTCTCGGCAATTGTAGGTGGGCCTAATTAAATCTCATTAATAAGAAGGGCTTCTGTGAAATATAAATCATTATCACTCCCGTGACATGACAAATCCTCTAGTCTAATACAGGTGGTTTTGTACATGTAAGGCGCTCATTGGACGCCAGAAAGCACAAGGGCTGTCCCACTATATATGTATACACCCAAGAAATTCATAAGCTTTTTGTTTGGTTTACTGCACGTGGCACCTATATATACATAGACTATAAAGAAATGTGCCAAACAAACAATTTAGCATGAACTGTTTAGCAGAACTGAAAGTTGTAGAGAGAGTGTAGAGGCGTCTAGTTTCAGTCTAGCTTCGGACCATATTACGTGAGCCCGTACAGTTTTTTTAATTTTATTTTTTTAACTTATAAATAAAAAAATTAATTTTTTTATTTTTATAAACTAAAGATAAGTATAAAAATAAAAATAAAAAATAAAAAGTAAAAAATTCAGAACAAGTTGACTTTTTTGCTTATAAGTTAAAAAAAATACTAGGCCAAAAAATTCAACCAAATAGGCCCTAAAATTAAAAAAGCCCAACAAAATTCTAAAAGAGTAATTACAAAAATACTCTTATAACTCAGTATCATTAAAGTTTTCTAAACTCTAAAATGTAATGCGTTGGCTCTTAAAACTATCAATGTATATCAATTGTTAGTAATCTCTTAGGAGTGCATGAAAAATAATCATATAATTTGCACATATTCATAAAAGTATAATTTTACACTTAAATTGGCCTTCTAATTTTGTAATAATTGTCTGATAGTTGAAATATCTTTTGAATTGTTCATATATTTACATATTATTTCAATAGACATTCAATCATTTGACAATTACTATAATAAGAGAAGTTAAATTTAAGAATAAAATCATATTTTTTTTAAAAATATTCAAGTCACATAAAAATTTTCTATTTATTTTCTTGATAAATTACAAACAAAAAATGGTGATTAATACTTGAAAGTTCAATAGCTCAATATTTCACATTTTAGAGTTTAAATAACTTAGTTATATTGAGTCACAATTAACAAGTGTTTTTGTAATTATTTCATATCTAAATGGTCCTAAAACCGAACCAATTTAACCTGAACATTCTAAAGGAGTTATACAACAAAGGCTTAAATCACAACAACACTTTAATAAACAAAAATCATAAAAATTACCTTAAGGTAAAATTACCGTGAAGCATAGTTTGATAAAACCCCAACATGCACATCCCACATGATTTCTCGGTTCACTTGCTCATTTGATGAATTATTTCTTATTATGTTGAACAATTTATTTTAGACCAAAAATAAAGAACAAAAAAGAACCACATATTGAATTGGTGGATAAACCAAACGTTATGTTTAAAACATGCATGTTCCAATAATTAATTCACTATTAATATTTTGATTCAATGCATAGTGCAAAACTAAAAAGTCCAATGGGTGAAAATTGGGTTATGAGGATAATGCTAATTATGATTACTCCTGATTTTGACCCAATAAATAACCAAGAAGTTGATTTGCATATATTTTTAGTATCCATCTATTAAAATACCTCTTTTCTCTTAAGAAACACTAATTTCATAATATTCTGAAAACTCTAAAAGAAATAATGTGACAATAATATTTTTAAAACTAGGTGTTAACTCGTGCATTGCACGGGAAATAAGGCTTATTCAAATCTACAATAAAAATATTATAAATAACTAATTCAAAATGTAAAATAATTCAAAATACAATTTAAAATTGACAACTCTAATTTATTTTATGATAATAAAGCAAACTAAAACTCTTTAAAATGTTAGCATTATTTTCACCAAAAAAAAAAAAAAAAATCATGCAAGTATAGTAGCCTCATGGACAATTTTTTTATTTAATTTTTAATCGTATAAGGAATAACAACTATTTAAATTAGACTTAACTACTTTTAGATTTATTCTGTTTTATTGTAATAATTTTTTTAGATAAAATTTAATTAAATTATACGTATAAGTAGGTATAAGTAGGTGGTTGAAGTTGTTATTGATAACTTTTTGAATATAATTCTACTTTTATATATATATATATATATATTTTAAACTAATAAAGTGAATTAAATAATCAAATAAATTTACTAATTATTTAACTAATTACTTTTATAACGTGATATTTTAAAAATATTAAAATAATTAAAGCGTCCTTATAAAAGAATGACAAAATATAAGAAGTAACAACCACGTCATATATATATGATTATGAACAACCAGTCATTTGTATAAAAATTTCTGGTGGTATGTTTGTACAACATTGTTTTATATTTAAATATTTTTTTGTTACAGTCTTACTTTGCGTGCAGGCAGTGCTTGTAGTCATTTAATTGGACCCATGAAACAAAACATGGTGTCCAAAGGTTCCAAATCTAGGCACTGCTGCCATGATTGGTCCATCGCCAGCTGATCAGCTGGGTTCATCAGCTGCTTGGACCATCGCAGCTGAAATTAGCATCTGTCAAAATCATAGCATGTCAAGCAAAAGAGCTGCACTTGGCAAGGGCACAAGCTGCACCCAAGCTGTACCAGATTGTAGCCCAAAGGCCCCTTGCATCAATCGACACTCGGACAAACATTCGTCCCTTCCCTCCCTTCTCCCTCACTTTCCTATTCTCTGTCTATACATATATACCTATATATATATATATATATATAGAGAGAGAGAGAGAGAGAGAGAGAGAGAGTGAACTTAAAACTGGGATTCTCGAAGCTCGACAAACCGATCAATGGCGACCCTGAAAGGCGGGACTAGACCACCATGGGTGGGTCTCGGAGCTGCTGTTTGGCTCCAGATAGCGTCTGGGAATGCCTACAACTTCCCTCTCTACTCTCATTCTCTGAAATCGGTTCTGGGTTTCAACCAGCATCAGGTCACAATGCTAGGAGTCGCCAACGACATCGGCGAGAACCTCGGAATCCTTCCAGGCATCGCTTGCAACAAATTCCCCCCATGGGTTGTTCTTCTGATTGGTGCTGTTGCATGCTTCTTTGGCTATGGGGTCCTCTGGCTCGCTGTGAGCCGTACTGTTGAGTCCTTGCCTTATTGGTTGGTAAGTTCTTACATGCATACATACATATATAATATAGATGCAGATATATCATATATGCGCAGTGTTTTTCCTAAATTTCTTTTCCTAAAGTTCGAACTTTTTGCATACCCATTTGGTTCTTTGCTTTTATTTTTATGTAATATATATATATATATATATATTTTATGATGAGTACTAGTAGAGCAAGATGGGCTTATCTTTACAGGGGATTGTTATTTTTGTGATTCGATGTTTTGGGACGTACTGGTGTGGTGTGTATTTTAAACTATTGTAAGCTGAAGCTATGTTTAAGGTTAATAAATATCTAGTGTATTAAAAAGATTTGTTCTTCTTGTACATGAAGTTGGATTCGATCTAGTCTTTCTGGTTAATTGGAAGTTGGAAGCATGTAGAAAGTTTAAAATCTTGTGAAACCATTAGAGTCTTGCATATAAGCATATTGAATAATTATCCCCTTTAATCCTTACGAAACTTGAAGGGTCTATTCATGTAGTTGAAAAGATGGAATGACATGAACTGATTATGTTGATGCATGCCTTAGCTCTTAAGGAATTGGTGGAGAATTTTATGGTTTCTACCATGTGGACTTGTTGGTCAGGTTCAGTCAGAAAAGTTCATAAATTTGGAGTGATTGAATGAAAATAATCGTCTTGCCAATTAAATCAGTTCCTTCAAATAAATTTCTGTGACATAGGATTTCCAATGTGGTTTATGGTTTCCTCCTTACTGGCAGTACCATTTATCAGATGTCAGCTCAACTTATGGTGTTTCTAGCTTCACCCTGACATATATTAAATGCCTTTAACTGAGGCTGCTTTTGTGGTTAGAAGCTGTAGTTGGCAACTTGGTATAATAGCAGATGCAAGGTCCGTTTTTACGTATTTTCACCATGCGGGGCTCTTCCTGGTTCCGGGTTTTGCTTCTCATACCTTTGTACATTGGCACCCTGTATGTATCCACTGTTTGCAAATTATGTTTCACTATCCGCTTCTATTCTATCATTTGATTAGTTTTCATGGGTGGTTCTGTTTCTTATCTATGCTATAAATGGGATTGCCTGCCTTATCCGTATCGACGTCCTTGCTTACCCATTCTTGTCCTTTCGACATGTTAATATTGAATACCAGTTTTTTTTGCTCCACAAACAACAATGGCTTTTGCTATCCTCTTGGTTTGGATTCATTAAATTTCGAAGTTAGCCTTTGCCATCTCCATATCCATCTACAAAATGGCAGTAGCCTTAACGCCTCTAGAGTAACACTTAAGCCTGAAAATATAGAAAGAACAAGTTATCGCCTCCAGTTTTTTTTGGCTTACAATTACCTCTTGTCAAATAAAAGTTCAATTTGTGAATGTTAAGATGCAGAAGACACAGCCACAGTGCCACCAGAAGTTAGATGTAACTAGCAAAGAGCTTAGAATACAAAAATGAACACTACCTGAAGTTACAGATATGCAAACAGAGCACTGTGCCCTTCTCTGCCCTTATAACCCTGTTATTCTGTTTCTTGACTTTATTTTGGCTAGTTTTCTTTATTTTTTCTTTTCTTTTTCTATATATATTTTGGGCTTTGTGCTAGGACTTTGAGTTATACACTTCCTTTTCATTTTTAAATGCCTAGAAGAATAGTTTTGATGCTCTGGCAAGTTTAGGATAATTTGTGGTAGACATAGGCAGTGGCGGACCCACGTGTGTCAGAGCAGGGTTGGCTGCCTCCAATGGAATTTGAAAATTTTTTTTTTCCCCGACCCTGTCCAATTTTTACCCGATTATAGATGTATGTGATAATTTTCTATTAGCAGTCTCCATTTCATAACGCATAATTCTTGTTTTGTTCTGAGACTTGAATCCTGTGACTGTTATTCTTTGCTTTTTTTCTTCTAACAGAAAAATTGGAATTGCATATTTCTCCTGTGATGCTGTAACTGCTATTAATATATGTATCTCCTAATTGCTTGCATTTTATGGAAGAATTTGTGTTCAATTCTTGGATATATATTTTTTCCTAATTGTTGATATATTTTTTCCTCCTCACTGTCTTGTTTAGTTCTTGGATTAAATGTTGTTTTGTCTTGAATTTATGAACATTTGCTTGTAATTTATTTTTATACAGTTATGAAAAAACATTTTAAGAAAAGAACACTCGACAGATTAATTTGAACGTTGTTTTGTGTAAGAAACATTTGATATCAACACATAGAGTTTTGAATGTCGTTTTCTTTGCATTTCTTAAAATTTATCATCTTACTTATAAACAGTTATTTAATAGTATTTTCTGCCTCCACTAAACTTCCTTGGTCTGCCATTGGACATAGGTCTCATGTTTTGATGTGGACACAAGTGGTTGTTGTACATAGCAACTCCTGAAGATCTAGAAATAGGGATGAAGCTTTATATATGTGTGTGTTTGTGTGTATGTGCATGTATTTTTGTATTGGACATATACAATCGTCCATGTTAAGTTTGTAATTCCATGCAAACGAAATATGACGAAGTACAATGATGCATAGAAGATCATTATAAAAATTTTGTTGAAGAAGAGACATCACACACTGAACTACACATTTTCCATATCCATAAAGGAAGACTCTTTTCTAAGTACCCAAATTAGCATTGGACATGGGTGGAAATTGGTTTAACTGGTGCTGTGCTGTAATTGGGAAGTGTTATATACATCAGGCTAGCTTATATGGATATCTTTTTAACACCTATTTCTTTGTGTATATGCATGCTAGAAACTAATGTCAGAACTGGAGATATCACAGGTTTTGTAGTACTGTAGTTCTGCCAGCCAGCTATTTATATAATTCTTTCTAAACATGTGGTGTATTCATACTCAACATACATCGCTCTGCATCCAACATACTTCAAGCTTTCACTTTTCGGATCATATTAGGAATAGATTATTAGCCTGCCCTCAAACCAGAAAATAATGCAATAACAGTTTCTAAATTTTTTTTTTCCATGGCAGTTGTGGCTTGCACTATGTGTTGCCACCAATAGCAGTGCTTGGCTTGGCACAGCTGTTCTCGTAACAAACATGAGAAACTTCCCTCTCAGTCGGGGAACTGTCGCAGGTATTCTCAAAGGTTATGGGGGGATCAGTGCTGCAGTGTATACTGAAATATTTGGCATCTTGCTTCATAATTCCTCTTCAAAGCTCTTGCTGTTTCTGAGTCTTGGGATCCCGATTCTATGTATTGTACTGATGTATATCGTTAGACCTTGTACTCCTGCTTCTGGGGAAGACACTGCCGAGCACGGTCATTTTCTTTTCATCCAAGCTGCCAGTGTGATCCTTGGCCTATATCTTCTCACAACCACAGTATTGGATCATTTTCTTTCTTTAAATGCGTCCATTTCATATACTTTTGTGGTTGTAATGGTATTACTTCTCATGGCCCCACTTGCTATCCCTGTAAAGATGACATTTTACCCCTCAAATCTCAGTAAGTTAGGAAGACTTAGTCGACCGGTTGGGTCTGCAGAGCAACTAAATCAAGCTGGAGACAAAATGGAACCGTTGCTTACACCGTCTTCATCAACATCGAATCTTGGAAGTTTTTATGAGAGTGATAACATGCCAGAGGTGGACATGCTTTTAGCCGAGGGGGAGGGTGCAATAAAGAAGAAGAGGCGGCCCAAAAGAGGGGAGGATTTCAAGTTTCGTGAAGCTTTAGTCAAGGCTGATTTCTGGCTTCTGTTCATGGTTTACTTTGCTGGTGTTGGTTCTGGGGTTACTGTTCTCAACAACTTGGCTCAGATAGGAATAGCTCAAGGCGTGCATGATACAACAATCCTGCTGTCTCTATTCAGCTTTTGCAATTTCGTGGGTCGTCTCAGCGGGGGTGCTGTCTCTGAACATGTTGTCAGGTAATGTATCAGTATTCCTTGTTGATCAATTCCTGAAGTCTACTTTAACTTGACTCTTCTAAATGTGAAATACTCGTGTCGGCGACTCAACACTCCAATAAGGATATGGAATATGTGTCCAATATAGCTAGTTAGACATGTATATAAAAAGTATGTATAATTTATTGAGTTTACTATATAACTAAACATATGAATTTCATTTTATACCCAAAATGCTATATTTTAGTTTGTGAATACTATTTTACGTTAAAAAAGAAAAAGAAGAATTTAAAAAAAAAATAGAATCTAGCCATATTCGAGTGTCTTTAGATATGAGAATTAGATGAATGTGACACTTGGATACTTATCCGTACGCGAGTCCATGTAATATAGCTTAAGGTAATTAAGTCGAGGAGAGCAGAGATGCATGATTTAGTTGAACACTGTCTATACTCACTCGGAAGGCCCACCAATTTATTTCCTGTTGTTCCTCATAAGATTTGGTTTAATTTTATGTGGTTTTCCATTCGTTGCAGGTCAAAAACAATCCCTAGGACCATTTGGATGACATTCACACAAATAATTATGATCGTTACATACCTTTTGTTTGCTTCAGCCATTGACGGTACACTCTATGTTGCAACTGTGGTACTTGGAATCTGCTATGGTGTCCAATTTTCTACCATGGTCCCAACTGCCTCTGAGCTTTTTGGCTTGAAGCATTTTGGTATAATTTTCAATTTTATGTCGCTCGGGAATCCTCTTGGCGCGCTCCTTTTCTCAGGTTTCCTTGCCGGGTTTGTATATGATAATGAGGCTGCTAAGCAGCATGCTCTTTCTTGCTTGGGTCCAAATTGCTTTAGGCTTACCTTCCTGGTTTTGGCTGGTATCTGTGCTATAGGCACCATCTTTAGTGTAGTTCTGACTAAGAGAATCAAGCCTGTTTATGAAATGCTTTATGCTGGGGGCTCCTTCAAGCTGCCTCAAAGTTCAAATCATTGATGAGAGAAGCATATATGAAGTGTGAGAAATTTCACGGAGTGCATTTTTGTAATGTCTCTTGAGCCTTGGTATGTTTCTTGGACTTCCATCTATTGTGTGAATGTAAGAGCACCGTATACTCGAATCATTTCACATCTAGTTATTAATTTGTGCATATGATCCTTCTCTTGATGCTAAAACTCAAAGTTTCAGTTCTGTTTGTGGAGTTTGAGGAAATCTAGAGCCTGAAAATGATATTGTTGACCATTACTCTTGGATGTATACGTAGGGTGGGGGTGTTCACGGGTCGGGTTAGTCGGATTTGGTGGCTATTTGCCACTCGACTCGAAGTTGTCGGGTTGAAAAAAATTAAAACCGGTTTAGACCCAATAGATGATTGGGTTGAATCGGGTTGGGCTCGAGTCGGGTTTGGGTTGAGTGCAAAATCAATTCTTAGTATAAAATGGTTTAGTTGGGTTGGGTTGGGAAAATAAAAGCTCAACACCTGAATTGAATATAGTTGGGCTAGTTGAAATTTACTTGTTATTCACTTGTAGGGTGATTAGTTTGAGTCGTTTGGTGTTGAATCAGGTCGGATTGGCGGGGCGGTGAAAATTTTGAACAATCTTTCCGTTGAGATATTTGACTTATGCACATGCACATATATATATATATATATTAATATTTAGCATGCATTGTCTGTTTGTGCAGCAAAAATTATGAAAAAGATCTTGTACAATCAAACAATGTATGTTTAACATGTGCTTTAAGGGCACAAGCACATGGAATTGTAAGTTTCAAATATAGTTGATTCAATAAGAAAAAGTTTATGCATTTGAATTAATTCATAAAATGTATATTTTAATGAGTAAAGGCACCCTAGCATTGGATTGTATGTCAGATGCATGTAACAACTTCAACAGCATTGAGTATAATGCATTATTGAAGTAATAATGAACCACAAGAAAATTTAGGTATACCTGTGAATGCAAACATTAAACTAGTTTACTATCACCCTTAGAATGCAAGCTACTATCAGAAAATTCCTCAATTCTGATTTAATATTTAGCTTTCTGTTAATATAATTTTATTTGTTGACTACTCCACCGACCGTGAATGTAACTGAATAAGAAAGAAAAACGTTGTTGCTTTTCTCGATTCCTTTCGTACAACTAAATGCGAGATAATGGCTGGCATAGAATAGTTAGTCCTGTCCCGCGGCCTTATCCCATAAAATGACCTTATCCCATGAAACAAATACCCCTACGTAAGAGGCCAACTAAGTTACATGGGAAGGGTAACAATTGGTTGTGGTTGGAGACTACATAAATTGAAGGCCTGGGAAAAAAAATTACCAGTTCTAGATATTGCTGGAGGGTAAAAGTTCAGGTTAAATTCTGAAAAGTTAAGGGGAACTAGGACTTTTTAGATGGTTTTGAGACAAAAAGAGTTGAAAAGGAAAATGTATAGCCATTTAAGTAAATAAAAAAGTGTGCTATGGGAGATGAAAGTTGGCATTAGAAGGCTTTAGCAGAAAGATTGGTGATAGGGAGGAGATGTAAGCTCAGACCTTCTAAGTTCAAAACTTGACAACTTTTTGGGACCAGACCACGTTATATTTATCTTTTGTGAAATTTCTAGTTCTGACGTGGATAACATGCTTTTGACTAGACTGGAGAAGAGATATTGGTCAAGGTGCAAGCAAACTGGTTTAGGCATTGACATAAGAATAAGTGTGAACAAATGTAATGTCAATCGAAACAAAACAAGACACGAGAGAGATACTAATGCTCTGAAATAAACTCTTCTTTATTCATCAAAAGCTACTTAGGACAATACACCTACATGATATTTATTGTGAAAACAATCCCTAACAATAGTGTAATTAAAAAATAACATAAATTAAGAAAAATATAAAAAATTACCAAAACGGCAAAATTGAGTTAAGGCCAAATTTGGCACTAGACTCTTAAAGAAACATTTCATAAAAAATCTAGATCAAAACGGATTCAAATCGGCTAAGATATTGGACGATTAAATCTTTTAAAAAACGCAAAATCTCGTATTTGAAGCCCTACACGATGAAATTTGCCGAAATGTTAGCATTCATCGTCGTGACAACTTCGCAATAAGCTATTCCTAGAATCGTATTTTTTATCAACCTGTTAAGTTTTGCACGATTCCGAGATACCTCTATTGGATGCCGTATTTGCCCTTGAATAAGTTTTAAGTGTTCCATGTAGTCCAAGGTTATGTCATTTACATCAACATACTTGACAGAATAACCAAAAATATAAAAGAAAAAGAAAGAAAGCTACTTGAAAAAGAAGAAATGATGAGTAGTTGTGCAGCCGTTTCAAGAGCTACCTGAGGCTTTTAATCCAAGCTCATACATTCAATTATGATCATGAATAGAAATCAGTTTCAATTTTCCCAGGTTTGGAACTGTATAATTTTGAAAAGTGAGCTATTGTAGCTTGTAATTGCAGTCATAAGGCCTAGTTTGAATTCGATTATGGAGAAGACGCATTTAAACAGAAGTTCAAATAATTAGTTGGTTTTGGAACTTCTGTCATTAATTAAGCTAGCTCCCACAATTTGTCCCCTCTTAATAAAGGCCATCTATTAAGGGTGGTTGTTGGACTTCATGCAAATTTATTAATGTTCATTAATAACATTAAACCCAATCTGGTACTGATCAACTGCTGCAGTTCAAGAGAGATTCCCCACAAAAATAAATACACCCCCTCCCCAATGTTGATGCAAGGAAGCATGTATAAAAATTACAACAACACAGGTCGATTGTTTGAATTCATTGATTCGCGCAAAAAAAGTAGAAGCCAACTCTTCTCAAAATTTGTTGATTTCACGGAACACTAGAAATTTTTTTATTTTTTTTTTACGTTAGTTGACTCACAAAGAATACTAAAAAATAAGAGAAACTTTTTAATTATACTATAAGTGGTGGCACACACAATGTGTGCACCCACGACTCCCACTTACTCTACTAATTTTATACTCTTAAAATTAATTAAGTTAGATTAAATTACCATTTTATTGTTTGTGATAGATTTTAGCAAATAAGCTTCACTAAACCTAAATATTTACTTTTTATAAAAGTATAGATTACTTAAAAGTTGATTTAGGCAAAACTCATACATCTTTTTATCTCTATCACTGGTATTTTAAAAAGTAAAGCACTAAAACTGTCTCTCATACTTTTTATTCTCAAAATGCCCCTACACAAAAAACAAATACCATTTAAAGGCACAACGTTTCGTAAACAACGCCACACCGTTCTAGACTTCTAATTGGTAACGCTAACGTTACCCACCCATCAACCGTTTGGTAAAAAAAGCAGCCTACTTATACGACGCCAAGTAGTTTCTACGCAAGTTGAGGACCTCCAAATTGCCCAGTACCAACAATCCTTCCAAACCTGTATTGATTTGAAAATTTTCAATGCAGACACAAAATAGAACACAAACACACACATATATCTATATATATATATATACTATTTTAAAAGAGTGAGTGAAGGTGTTTCCCACACTTTTTATTCTCAAAATGTCCCTACACGAAAAGCAAATACCATTTCGCGGCACAAACGTTTCGTAACCAATGCCACACCATTCTAGACTTTTAATTGGTAACGCTAACGTTACCCACCCATCAACCGTTTGGAGGAAAAAATAGCAACATATACCAATCTGTTGCTACGTCCCTCGGATCGGAAACAAACTCTGCACTTCCCCGATATTAAAACCAACTTTAACTTCTCACAAATTTCCAAGGTTGCCTCTCTTGGTATTATCCATAACAGAACAAATTAAATATCTTTCAGAGAACCTTTTAGAACAGATTTTCAAGTTTTCAAACTGACGTGGTGAACCGTGTATGCAAATTCAAGGGTTCATTGTATTTCATGTTAGAATTTCGACTCAGCAATGTCATATCAATGTGAGAACTGTTTTGTAATTCTATTAGGAGACCAAACAGCCTGTGTTTTGTGCTAATTTGTATTGAACTGTTGTTTTTATGGTTTCTACCTGATCTTCAAATAATAGGTACGTAGTTTGAAATGGTAGGAATAATTTTTCTTTAAGTACGAAGACTGCCATGGAATAGGCTCCGCCAAATCAATTGAATCACTTTTGGAAGAAAGCAACCATATTTGGGGACCACTTAATATCTTTATTAGAAACAATTATGTGTCTCAGATGTTGGATGAAATGCCTTCTCATTTTAAATTTTAATGGGTTTGGATAGAATATGTTCCACTCTATTTTATATTTGATCCCTCTTTCCTTGCTTGTGAAACCTTTCGTAGTAGGTTACTTGGTCAAATACTATCCAAACCAGTATATGTTCCAATTCAGTTTTATCTTCTTATTGAACTGCTGTTAATTTTTTTAGAAGTTACGGGTCTGTTTGAAAGTGTTCTTAGTTTTTGTTTTTTGTTTTGTGTTTTTGTTATATGTTTTTTGTTACATGAAACTAAAAATAGAAAACAAAAAATGTGTCTGGTAACCTAAATTACATGCCATCACTCCCCCCCCCCCCCCCCTCACTCACTCTCCCCCTCTCTCTCCCCTCCCCCCCTCCCCTCTCTCTCTCACACACACACACACACCACACACACCACACACACCCCCACCTCTATCTCTCTCCCCCCTCTCTCTGACTCACACACACATGCACACCGTCACTCTCTATGTCCCACCACACCCCCCCACCTCTATCCTCCCCTGTCTGTCCCCTCCCTCTCTCTCTCCCCCCCAATCTCCCCCCCCCACCCACCCCTCCCCACCCCCCCCCCCCCCTCCCACCCCCCCTCCCCCTCACTCTCTCTCTCCCCCTCTCCCCCACAGACCCATGAATCTCTCTCTCGCTCTCATTCTCTCCCCCTCACTTTATCTCTCCCCCCCCCACACACACACACACACACACACACACACCCACCCACCCCAACAAACACCATCTGTCTCCCCCCCCCTGTCTGTCTGTCTGTCTCTCTCTCTCTCTCTCACACACACACAGTCACACACCCCCTCTCTCACTAACTCCCTTTCCCCCAATTTCTCTCCCCCCCCCCCCCCACACACACACACACACACACACCCCAACACCCACTTCTTGCCACTCTAAAATGAACATAAATTGACCTTACCACCCGCCTTTAGCAATTATCCAAAACACCAAGCCATACCTGCCGTACATGTGGTACATAAAAATATTTGTACAACAATTGCTATCCATCCTAATAAAACCTTCTACTACTGTCCAACTAATTTATACAACCTACTCCAACATTACAGAAAACATCACTTTCACGCTACTTTAACAGTATAATAAGTAATAAAAATGAAAAAATAATTACAAACACACATAATAATATGTTGCATCTGTAACACGCACATATCAGGTACCGCGACCAATTCTTTGCTCTTCCAACACTGCCACGACTTGCCACCGGGTACTCATCAGCCCTTATGAAACTGTCAACGTGATTCATTCCCCGAGGGCATCGATAAAATGACCAACCGTTATTTCTCTTTGTGTGTGCAACATATACACACATCGTCCCTACACCACAGACACAAACCATTCCATATTGGTGTTCTACCGTTATTGTCAACCTCAAGAACCTGCAAATGACAACCTCCATTTCGTAAACAACATACAACATATCTCCTTACAAAATACAATACAAACTATCCGAATGTGTCGTACAATACATGAGGCCCTATAGTACAAACTACTCGAATTACTAACATTGATGCCCACTATGTTGGCATTGCTATTGTCACCTGTGCCTTCTCTGGAATCACTGGCAAACAATATATTAGAGTACTTGTCAAACAATTTGTTATCTTCATTATGCATTCTAATGAAATTGTGAAGCGCACAACAAGCATTGAGAATATATGTTTGGGTTTGAACACTAAATGAAGACATGCCCTTCAGTATAGGGAAACGTTACTTAAATACCCCGAAGCAACGTTCTATCACATTTCTTAATGAGAGTGGTGATAGTTGAATAATTCTTTACGGTCGTGGGGGGACCCACTGTACACACGATACTCCTGAACATAGTATTGTGTTTCTTCATACGGTGCTAAGAAACTTGGTATATTTGTATAACCTGAATTGGCCAAATAACATTGACCTAGTTTTCAAACTAATGTTAACATCATATGCCATATCATAAAAATTAACTCTATAACGTCAAATCTAGTTTTCGAATACCTTGCTTTGGCATAGGGAATTTCATTTTTGGATTAGTAATACACTTTACCAATGCTCTAGCATCGTTTGCTGTCCCTTCCCATCACATGGCACATACGTGAACAACATGTTAAAAGAACAAACTGCCATAATGTTCTGTGTTGGAATGACATGTTTACCACGGTATGGTATTTGCTCTCTTCCTAGAACATGGGCGTGAATATGGGTTTCATCTATTGCACCCACACAATCCTAGTCAATGCCATAATAATAAAGTCATTGCTCATACTTAACAGTTAATTAAGGAAAAACTACAGTACAAATTTACCTCACCTTAAAAAATGGATAATACATAGGATTGTGCCGGATATGATCAGATACTCATTGAATGAGGGAGGTCTAATTATCAACACTCCAAGCCTGCACACTGCGTTTAACACTTGATGAAAGTAAATTGAAACAGTATGTGTTGAATGCTGGTATCGTTCAGTGATATTGTGAGTGCGTTCGTTGTGAGCAAGCAAGTATAAGAACATTCCTAACTTTTCTTGTATTCATACATTTGTTGAGTGCTTTAACCCGTGATTCTTTAATGCCTTACATAAGTTTCTAAACACATTTGGGTTCATCCTAAGATTTTCAAAGCATCGTGTAGGATTACTTGCATTAATAACTTCTAAGTTATGATTGTGTCCTCTTAGTGCGAAAGTTTTACATAGTTGTTTATGATAGAGTCATCTATGCAACTTGTCTATTGCCATTAGAACTAAAAAATTCACCAAGTCGTCATCGTCATCTTCAAAATTTATGTCAATTGATGGACTAATTAGCAATGTTGTCAAATCCATGGTGATCTTGTTTTACCTAAGAAAAGTCAATACCATCAATATCCTAAAGGTGATAAACAACCCATATGAAATGGCATTGAACCTCTGTTACTAAATGACACACACTGCACTTTGAACTTGGTGATCAAATAAACTTGACTTTGTAGCTAGTTTCTACTAGCAAAGTAATGTATGACATGATGAACTTGGACGAAAATGAAATAATTTGTTCAATACTACCATAAATTCACAATATGTGATTTCTATTGTAAAGTAACTAATTGTTTCAAAACAGCAATATGCAATAATGCAATTTCACAACAAAATAATGCAATAATGTAGGTTCATATTAGCAGTTCATTAGTAATGGCAATTTCATATGATTAGTCTATGAAGCAACTAAATTTAGAAAACTAGGAAAGAGAAGAAGATGTTGCAGCTGACGAAGAAGATAAGAAGAACATGAAGCAACAACTTTTATTAGAGAAGGTTCAACTGACATGATAAGAAATATGATCTCCAACCATATGAAAAGTAGGTGTAAACCCAAAAACTAGCATAACTTTTGTCACATAACTGGTTAATATGACATAACAAGCTAGAGTACCTCCAAACATCCATACATACAAAGTTAGTACAAACCATCTACAAACACAACAAACCATCCACAGATAGAAACTAAAACACCATCCACAGATAGAAACTAAAACACCATCCACTATTACAAACAATCCATAGAAAGTAATACAAGATAATGCCTACAACTCAGGACCACTATATTAACAACAAGCAGCAAGATTCTTTCTCTCATTTTGGTACTAGTGCAGGACCCTCACCATCACGCATCCTACATGATCAAAGGTTGATAATCCAATCCTTCTTCTTAGTGTTAGACAATTGCAGGAATATGTCCCTCATTAACTCGTCATCGCGGAGCTTGTTCAAGGCCTTCATGAATTGAAGTCCATCAATGTCCTCAAAGGCATTGAATGCAAGGAGACATTCCGTCATTTGGGCTTTCTCAAGACTAGAGTATGTAGGAGCTGCAGAGGTTGCAATTGTAGATGTTGCAGCTGCTCCTACTGCCCCATAATTTTCCCTTGAAGTGGCAATAAAAGGGGTTGACCAACTCAAATCTAGTAACTCCATCCTCCTCTTTTGGCTTTTAGTAAATAAGAAGATGGCATTTGAAAGTTGTGCTGCTATTCTATCCCTTTTCCCTTAGCTTTTCTTGGTTGAGCTAGATGGCTTACTTTTGCCACTACAAGTTGACTCCACATTATCTTCACTGTTAACCATGTTAGCCTCATAGTGAGGTTCATCACTACTATTGGTTCCTTAAGGTGCCTTGGTGGAGGGGCGAGCCTCACTCCCAGATGCTTGTGTGTTCCCAAATATGGTACACAATCATTGGTAATGGATGGAGCCCTTTTTTTTAATCCACCAGCATATTTGTTAACTTATAACCAGATTTATGTGTGAATATAACATAAAATACAAATGTGGTCCTACTTTATGTTTAATATACGAAGTTGTGCCTACCTTAAGTTCGGTCTCCTAGAAGTCATTAGTTGCAATTACCATGTTGTTAACAAGATCAAGTGCAATGCCTGTTTTTTCACTATATTTTTGAACATAGTGCATTGTGTTTTGAAGCGATTGTACTTTTTACGCAACTGGAAATGAGTGTAGTTATACTTTACGGCTTTGGACAACTCTTTCCTAATTCGATTCCACGCAGGTTTTGTGAATGTTCCAATTTGTTTATTGTTTCTCTTCACCTCCTCCTCCATTAGATTAAAAAAAAATGGCCTCACTTTTGTTGTTCCACGGACCATGGGAGTCATCGTCAACCACAAGTACGTCGCCATCATCGATCAGGTTTTTTCCATTTGTTAGGAGTCCCCATTGCCTACTTTTATATTTCAATGGATTTGGTTAAAGGAGAAGAGACAAACATGTTGACTCAAGGTTGATCCTTGTTAACTCAAGGTTAATTTCCATGTTGATTTTGATGATAACTAAATCTTGTGTTATTTTACTAATGAATCTACTTAGTGTGCAAATTAATAAAGTTCATAATTTAGACTTAAAGTTCAATCTTAAGTCTAATGCATGTCAAAGAGAATGCACAACAAATTCAAGATCAAGTAATGAATTCCAAGAGCTATGCAATGAACCAAATAGAGGATTGACACCTATCTTTACTTCAAACAAATGTCTTACATTCAAAGAGATTAAATGTGTTCCAATGAAGCTTCTATTAAGTATGCATAGATGCAATGAAGGTTGATGTGCACTTAAGAAAGATTGAAGATCTCATTAAGAATGCAAAGATCAGTTGAAGAGGTGCAAAGATCAGTTGAAGAGGAATTGATTGTTGAAGATATTGAAAATGATCAAGAGATGACTTCACCAAGTATGCAAAGATCAATTCAAGATAATGTGATTGAAGTTGCTGAGAAGATGGCTCACAATGATTGTCTGATTTCTACCTGGAATCCAAGTGAATAATTCTTCTACAATGTAAAGAATCAATGAAGACTAGATGTATGAAAAGAGTTCATCAAGCCTGCAAAAGTCTTATTGAAGTGATTTCTAAAAGAGAAAGAAGAATTGCTAGCAAAGAGAAGAAATTAGAAATGAAGCATTGTGAAGCTCTACATAATTGAGGAAGCTTGATATTAAAGGAGATGTTCTATAATGAAAGAAGAAAGCTTTGCAAATGAAGAAGAAAAGATGAACATTGATCGAAAGAAGCTTTGACAGTTTGAGAGTCAAGAGAAGATCAATATCCAATGATTGATTCAATCCAAATTGAATAAAAGTTAACTCTGATGAGTTAAAGAGATTTGATTGATCATCATACCCCAAAGAAATACTCCTTGAAGATCTTATATCAGTGCTGAGATGAGCTAGATCATTAGAAGTCAAAAAACAGATTTCTGGACAATGAGCGGACTCATGGAAATGAGAAGTCGCCTCTTGATCACAGAAGCAAAAAGGCATGAAGACAAAATGAATAATGAGCAGACTCATGAGAAATGAAGAGTCGCCTCTTGATCATAGAAGCAAAAAGCCTAGAATGAAGAGTCGTCTCATGGAGAAAGACGCAAAGGCTTGAAGATGACATGATTAATGAGCAGACACATGAAGATGAAAAGTCGCCTCAGGACAGCAGAAGCCAAAGATATGAAGACAGAATGAACAAGGAGTCGCCTCATTGATATGAAGAGCGGACTCATAAAGTCAGTGAATAACATCTGGTAAATGCAGAAGCAAAAAGTGTCGACTCCACAAACCTGGAGCCGACTCCTTGGATATAACGGCTATTTTTCTTAACGTTATAACGAAATGGACGTGCATTAATGATGCCTAACAACCTCTAACAGATGGAATCAATACAGGGGTTTATATACAAGCTTCTAGCTGCATTTATACAAGAGATGAAAGACACAAAAACAAGATCAAACTTACTGATTCATTGATATACTCTGATATTCTTCCGGTCTTCAACCTGTGAGCTTTGATTGTAAAATCTACTCTTGTTAGAGAGTTTGCTAGTTTCTTGTATATTCTTATACACTTGTAATTGAGAGTTTGAGAGTTCTCTTGTGAAAGCAAAACTCTTATAAGTTTGAGTGGAGCTTGGACAAAACCACTTGGAGATTGAAGAGCTCAGTGAGGAGTTCTTGTTTATAGTGAGCTAAGCATTTTGTCAATCAGTAGCCCATTTGTAATTGGAGGTTATATAATAGAAGAAAATTTCAAGGAGGTCATGGGTTGAGGACGTAAACCACGGGTTGTGGTTGAACCTCAGTAAATCTGTGTGTTCTTTCTTATGCTCTGTTTTATTTCCTTTCTTTGATTATATTGCATTGCATATAGATTGATCACTGTTATATTACTTAGATTAATTTTAATTAATCTTAATTATTATTAATCTTCGAAAAACCCAATTCACTCCCCCTCTTGGGTTGCCTTTTGGACCAACAAAACATTTTCAGGTCAATAGATTCGTAGTGATGGGTCTGAAAATAATGGTATAAATGGCCAGCAAAAGCAATTTCCGTTCAATTTCTAGTAGGCCATACAGAAAACATAATCGTGGATCATTATGTAGTGAGTTAAACTCCTCCCTTATATAACCAATTTATATAACATCAAAAGAAGCTAAGTTGTCTTCCATGTTCGGTTTACCATTTCCCTTCCCTGCATAACTTTTGTTCTCACATGTTTTATGAACAGAATAAAAGGTTTGTTTGTATATAGTGGTAGATTTTGTAGTATGTAAAATGACACCCAAATTCATGGAAATACTATCACATTTAAAAGTAGTAGAGGATACCCAATTCAGTAAGACACAAAATGTGGTAGTAGTAGTACCAGGATCATTATGCAACAAACAGTTATGAAAAACCCTTAAGTGTGGGCAAGTACTGAATGCTAGAAATTTAACAAGCAATTGGGCAGGCAATACTTACGTCGAAGTACATCAATCGATCAATTGTCGAATTGAAGATGAACCTGTCACCAAAACGAATCACTTTATAAGCAAATATCAAATCCATGAACATCATATAAGGGTGGATGGGATGGTTATAAAATTAGCACTTGTTCAGACATGCACTGTTAGAAAGGGGTACTACGCACGAGGAGGTTCTAGAAATGTGAGACGTACTATGAATTAAGGGGTTCCAAAAAAGGATTTTGTGAAGGACAGTAGGGGCATGTTTGACAAACAAAACAATTCAGGGCCATAAAGACCATAAACCCAGAGAATAGGATCGTTGGTGAGATGTGAAGCCAAAATGATACCAGATCTGGTTGGTATTTGGGTCTGTGATAAGTTTATGTGAAGGAGATGACGAGTAAGACATCGGTCAAAGGTGGGGCATTCAGATCAATGATCTCCAACATGTGGGGAAACACGATGAAGGGGGGGGGGGGGGGGGGGGGGGGGGAGGAGAGAGAGAGAGAGAGAGAGAGAGAGAGAGAGAGAGAGAGAGAGAGAGAATGGTGGAGGGAGAGGAGAGGTGAAGATGCGTACCTAAAAAACCCTAGGGAGGCGCTGCAGATATCTGTGGTTATCTTCAGCCAAGTTATTGAGGAATGTTACTATTGTGAGTATATATACTCCCAATAAAATAGACAGATTTGATGGTGCTAATGGGGCTCGATCGATGGACGAAGAAGTTATGTTGCAAAGTTGTTTTACATTGTTGCCCTTATGTTTTTTGTTTTTTTCAAAACCCAAAAAAGGGAAAGCGATCACGATTTTTGAGAACAAAAAATGGAAACAATAAACAAAAACACTTTCCAAACTGACCCTACCCAATTTTGTTTTAGGCATTTGGAAAGTTTATGCATATTTCGATTAATAAACTTTCTATAGTATTTTGTGTTGGGTTTTTTAATGGAGATCTACAACCTCATTGTTGGGATCACCAGATCTACCTACACAAGGAAGCTTGGAAGTACTCAAAGGAAATATATACACCAAAGAGACACAAGATTTAACGTGGTTCACCCAACCAATTTAGGGCTATCTCCACACAGGCTAAAGAGAAGTTTCACTATGAACAAATAGGATAGAGAATTACAAGAGGAGTTACATGGAACAAACTCTCTCTAACCCTCACTATTCTCGTTCTCTCATCCTCATAGTGTTTTCAACAGAGGATCCTAATCTCTGTAACAGAAGGACTCACAGAGGAACAACTCCCTTTTTGCCACCCTAGCTCGTCCCCTGACTCGCACCCCTATATTGGGGCGGTGCTCTCTAGACTTGCCGTTGACACCCTCACATTTTAGATATGCTATAAAGCCTCTGCCTAAAGGGGTATTTATCACAACTCTTTCATTATTCATTCATGCGGTTCAAGGAAGATAAAATCATCACTTCTTTATTCCTTTTCTTCCTTTCTCCTTTTTTCTTGTCTTCTTTTTCTTTTCTTGACTTTGTTGGCCAGAATTATGCAGGAGTGGCTGATCCACCACATGGGTGGACCCACACATAACATTCACCCCCTCCATCCATGTGGGTGAATTATACCCTAACAACTGCTCCATCTGTTATGTTATCATTCGAACACTACTCCGTCTGCTGTGTTGTTGTTCGTCGTTAGCCATCGTTTGCTGCACCACCATACTTAAGCATGTATGGCTTGCACCTTCATTGAGAAGCCAACACCCCTTCCACAGAGCACTGGTCAACACTCCCTTACTAGAGTGTTTGTCAAAACTGCCACACCCACCTGGCATTGCTAACATCTATTCGTTAAGGTGTCCTCACCACCTCAACTAGGATGCCTCTTTATGGCTTCATCCTTTCTTCAACTTGAGCTTAACTTGGAGAGATCAATAGCCGCCACTTACTTAATCCAAAGTGAATGAGACCCATTTTGTCCTAAGTGTGGAAGTTTTCATATAACGGTCTCCCTTCCTCTGTTTGAAACTTCCATGTGAATATTTAGCATCTGTTACTCTATTCTCTGGCTAGATTTCAATGCACTCAATCTGTCTGCCTGCACATTTGTACCTTTTGACCATGTACTCATGTGCCTGTAGCGTGTGTATCATGGCAACTCTTACTCTTCTTATTCACTATCGTCGACCCATACTACTGTCTCATGTTTGACAACGGCTCCATTTGTCATAACATTCTCTACAAGCCTGTACAGCTTGCCAATTCATCTAACCAGGATCACGCAGTTTGATTAATGCCCGGTGTTTAATTGTCGATTGACCCAGATGCTTCCGATCACCCTTGATCTCTGCTTAATCTCTTCAATCTGACCAAAACTATGTAGAAATCATCAAAATGGTACCCACCGGTGACTCGACAGTGCTTGAAAACCTTAGGGACACCTCCCTTAATGAATTTTAGACAACTTTCGTTGAATCACGTCGCCCCTAAAATTATTACGTTGAACCAGCCAATCACAATCTTTCGCCAAAGGATCCCGCCACACTTGATCATTGCCAAGGCAAGCTAAAGCAATTTCGTGTCTCCTTATCTCCTGGGCCCTTGTGAGAGATAAAGAGAAAACAACCAAAATAATTGGTCAGCTCTTTTTTCGCTTCCTTAGGTGCACCACTTGAATGACCCCATCGTCTTCAAGAGTTCTGCTGTACTCCATCAATCGGATATTTTTTTTCTCTTTATGTGTATGAACAACACTTCTACCAAAAAATTCTGATCTATTCACCCAAGACCAAAAAATTGTGGATCTCCTCCCAAGGCTCTGTTGCAGATTCTCCGCACTTACCACATAGCTGAGCAAGCTCACACATTGTCCTAAGCAACCATAACTCCAATACCACTTGTTTGGTTTTTTAGCAGAGCTTTACAACCTCGTTGTTGGGAACGCCAGATCTACGTACACGCGGAAGCTTAGAAGCACTCATAAGAAAATACATATACCAAAGAGACACAAGATTTAACGTGGCTCACCCAACCAATGTAGGGCTACGTCCACACAAGCTAGAGAGAGGTTTCACTATGAACAAATAGGACAAATAATTATAAGAGGAGTTATATAGCACGAACTCTCTCTCTCACAAACCCTCACTATTCTCGTTCTCTCATCCTCACAGTGTCTTCAACACAGGATTCCAATCTCTGTAATAAAAGGACTCACAAAGGAACATCTCTTTTTTTGCCACCCTAGCTCGTCCCCTGACTCACACCCGTAAACCAGGGCGGTGCTCTCCAGACTTGTGGTTGACACCCTCGCATTTTAGACTTGCTATAAAGCCTTTGCCTAAAGGGGTATTTATCACAGCTTTCTCATTGTTCATCCACGCGGTTGAAGGAAGACAAAGCATCACTTTTTTATTCCTTTTCTTCCTTTCTCCTTTTTCCTTGTCTTCTTTTTCTTTTCTTGACTTTGTTAGCCAGAATTATTTAAGGGGTGGGTGATCCACCCCCACACCCAACATTTTGTTAGTATTAAACTAGAGGGTGGCGTATGCGATGCGTGTGCGATCTTCGATTATTGTTATAGCCGTTGTGGTCGATTGAATCACTGGAGATGATCTTATCAATATTGGCAAGTGAATATGATAGGCATAGTTTAAAATTTATAAATAACTGCTATTATCTAGCTCCACTTTATATATTAGAATAGATGAAAGATCAAGACCTAGGTCTTTATATGTGGTCAATCGTGGAAAAACATCTAACATTCTTATATTGCTATCAAGTTTTTTTGTAATGAGACTATATATTTTAAAAAATACTCAATAGTTCATTGTCTCTTTACTTTTCTTGTTGGGTAATGAAAGGGCTGACTTTGTTTCAACCTAAACAGCCTGGTTTTTTTTTTTTGAAAGAAGTCCTATTCATTCATAGATGACAGAAAACTAGGAGAGACATCTTACTGAAAATGTAAACTATAACAATGCGTGAAGCCAAATAGAATCTTATTTGTTTGTTAGTCTTAGGGGGTTGGCTAATAGCCCCACGGTAGGCATTCAACAGGATTGCTGATATTGTGCAGGAAGCCATTAGAAAAATGGAAATTGTGAGAGAGTAGAAGATGCGTGTGTAAAGAAATCCAACAGCCTTTTACTTAGGTATGAGTATTCAGAAAGTGCATAGGTGCTTATGACTTTTATTAGTCTCATGAAAATCATATTTTGTGCATCAATAATTCTTGAACAATTAGATCATTCTACATAACGTCTCTCATTACTCCATTCATTATAATTCATTTGTCAACCATATATGGGTCAGGTGGGTGTTGGGACTCTATTTCAGTTTCAATAAAGTAGTTTAAACACTTTACTTTAGTTGGAAAAAAGTTCTAGATGTCAAACTATGAGATTTTGATCATATTATCTATTCAAAACTGCAGGTTCTAACAAAGTTGATACCATTTCTCAAACTTGCTGTGAAGTTTGGTAGAATAGCTGTGCAATTAGGAGCAGGTGGGAGTGGTCTGAAACCTATAAAAATAACACATATACTTCTACTAGACCTACTGCAGACCTTGACACAAGACTGCCCCAAGCCATGATCGCCAAGGATCTAATCGAGTTTGTATCCAATATTTTCGTAAACTTCGTAGTACAGATTTCACCGCTACATAGAGCGGTTTCGAATGGGTGAAGAACTTGGCGTTTTAGATTGTTCATCAGAAAGTCCAATTGCGTTCATCTAGGTTCGGAAGTCAATTGTGGATTTCAGTTAGTCTGGTTCAAGCCAAGTTTAAATCTAGTTCTAAGTCTAAATTATATTTGCAGGAACAAAAAATTCAGAACATCATCGCATATTTCGCTGTGAGATAGGTATTGATGAAGATCTTGATGGAATGGATGCTATCAATCTCACAAATTTGATCCATTACGAAAGACGATTAAAGTTAAGAAGGAATAAATTGTAGCAATATTTCACTACCACTTCTTGTGTTCTTGAGAATAAAAACCTACAATATGTATTCATACTATTACCATTTCCAATGTATTACAACATATATGGTTTCAGTTGTCTAATAAATATGCAGGGAATGAATCTTTTTATTTTAATACAGTTTTAGTGATGCTGTCAAATTGACTAAATTATAGAAACAGAAAGAAAGATATTTGTGTGCAATTGTTTATGCCTGGAACTTTGCAGAGCACGATAGAGCTTCATGCCTGAATTTACTTTTTATTTTTCTATCATCGGATAAAAGAGCAAGACAATTAAGCATGGATGATGTAAAACATCAAATTCTACATTGCTAACTAATAACAAAGTTAGCAAAAAACTTTACAGCATTTAAAAAAGTAAATGACTATTTAATATGAATACAGACCACAAGAAGTGACATGATCTGTTTTTACATAGCTTGGGATCTCCACAGAAAATAAACCACGTGCAAGGTGCGAGCAAAACCACTAGTATAGGAAAAGTCCCAAAACCCTAACAAACTCTATTTGTGTGAAAATTAAAAAAATATGAAAAATTACAAAAATTGACAAGATCAAACTAAGATAAAAAAATATATATTAATTTAGGACACCAGAATTATTCCAAAACTAATGAGCCAAGTTCTGACTTATACACAGAATAAAAAAATAAATATTACAATGGAGTTTATCAAAATTCCACTTTTCGGTTGTTGTGATAGGCCTTGCTTAGAATTGTATTTTTCATCAACTTGTCAAATTTCACGCGTTAGCTTTCTTACTTTGCGACAGCTGCTTGTTTTACCTTTAGATAGGTCCAATTTCTTCATGTACTCTAATGCCAATGCTTGCATCACCAATATTTTGACATATCCTTTGGAAGGGAATACAGATTCTAATCATAGACTTTGGACGAACTGACATTTAAATCCTTTGCGATATTTGTGGTATGCGAGAATTGTCCTTTTGAATTCTTGACATGTTTTAGAGAGATGATAGATCGGTTATTTTCAGGCTAGTCTCTGACATTGCAAGTAATGGTGAGCTTGTGTCTCGAAGTCATGAAATTCTTTAATCCTGTGTTTAGAATCCCAGTATGTGATATTGTTCTATTTTTCCTTACTTTTTTTCATTACTAAATCCTTAATACAAATACAGCATAAATATATTTATTTCATGGTTACAGCTTACAAATTCATTTGTGCATGGTAGAATTAAAATATTTTTCTTGATTAATGGCAAGAGCGAGCATGTAAAAGTATAAAGCTTATTGCAGAAAGCAAGAAAGTGACTTTCGATGCTATAACAATACGAAGGGTAAATTGCACGTACCAGCCGGGCAAGCCTACAGTTCGAGGTCAATTTCACTGTGATTCTGGACAATTAGACAGTCAACCCTATACACGTAGGGTCAAATTGTAATGTAAACTTTTCGTCAATTGCCGTTTGTCCAACTGATTGAAAATATTCATGAAGGTTTAAAGTGAAATTTTATATAAAGTATGTTGAAAAGATTTTCAAATTATATAATATATATAGTAATTTTGGGGTTTTTTAAAATGGTTTTGACTAGCTTTGAAGAAAGTCTTTATTACCTTATTAAATGAATTCCACATTGGAAAGTGAGAAGTTTTGTAAGACATTTATAAATGCCAACAACTTTCTATGAATTGCTTTAGAGCAATGATTGGGTGTAGCACACAAGTGTGAGCATGTGCACCAAGCCACATGTGCGCCACGCGTACGTCTCGCGTGCGAGTCGCGTGGCGCAATGTGGCGCTTTAGTGGCGCACTTGGCATTTGGACACGTGGCACGTGCGCGTGCGCGTGTGGCGTGTGATTAAGACCATTGATTTTTGTCAATCATGATGATCAACGATCGGATGGCTAATACATAAGCAAAAAGGATCGTATGGTGAGAATCACACCTGATCATAAAGGTGTGATAAATAATCTGATCAAACAATGAATATGTGCAATCTACACCGTTAGATTAGAAAATGGGCGATCCGACGGCTGTATTTAAACCTGCAAGTGACTGTTAGAAATCAGTTATTATTTGAATTCTAACAGTCATGTCTGGTCCAAAAAGACACCAAAATGTCTATAAAAATATGGCAAATTCGCAGAAAATGAGAGTTATTTTTTTTCTGCAACTTCTTTCTATATTAAAAGGCATTAAAATTCTTGATTCTTTCTAGTTTTTATTGTTCATCATCTCTGAAGTCTGTTTCTGCAGAAATAGACATTCAGATTCTTGGCAGACTTGATAATCTGAGGGTATTCAGGTCTGATTTCATGTGTGCAACACGCAGTCAGAATTACAGATTTTCTGGGCTCCATTGTATCCTGGAGGCGATTCGTCATTAACCCGGTGCACACCAGATTTTGAAGAATTGGTGGGGGCGAATATCGTCTTAAGGAAAGCGATACTAATCGTGCCTTGGACGTGTTCATTCATCTTCTTCTTCCTTTTACAGATTTTTGCACTAACAAAGTACACGAATGCTAAGTGTAAAGACCCTGAGCTTTCAATTACCTTTTTACCCTTAAAATAATCACAAATAAAAAATAAAGATATTATATTTAGTATCCCTGTACTTTATATGTGATATTACTTTAGTCACTCATCTATATTTTTTGTTTGGCTGACAGAAAATTCAATTTACAACTCAACTCTAAATATAAAAATTTAATCGTTATAATTGAAAAATGAGGGACTAATATAAGATTCGGAGTAAAGTCAAGGTTGATAAGTGTAATTTACCCTAATACGAACCAAGTGAGAAAGCTGGTGTGTCCAAAAGCTTGTTGTCTTTGAACAACCAAGATCGTTGGGCTTATATATGCTTAGATGTAATTTAGAGCAGGCATTGCCTTTGTTGTCCTGAATGTGATATGAAACAAAATTTTCATGGAAGGCTATACTTCATGTTCTTACCATGGTGACTTCAGATGTTAATTGGCCTATGAGAATTTAAAACTATAGAGTTCGAACCTTCAAGCGATTTTTCGCTCTCTCTTGAGCTGCATAATCTGTTGTTAAAGAAACAAAAGTGGCATAGATTTTGGAGGCCAACTCGTTGAATTGGACACTTATGTTATATTTGGATATTGAATATGTCAAGCAAAATAGAAGGGAAATGAAATTCATTATAATTTTATTGTGAAACCGAACAAAAAAAAAAAGTGAAAATTTTGATGTATATATATAAATATTATTCATTTTCTTCTTATTTTCCTAACTCAACAGAAAAAAATAAAGAAATTTAGTTTCTTTCACTTCATTTTCTTTTCCATGACCTTTCCGGCCATTCCTTCCCGTCTTTTTTGTTTTGTCTTTTTTTTTTTTTGTTTTCCCTAAAAAAATCCAAAATCCATTGATAGTGTTAACTTCACAAAAAACTCACAAGTGATCAAAACTTGCAACAAATCAAGCTTTGACTCTCTACTACATAATATTAACTTCTGTTTCTGACGATGATAAATGTAAAAATGTAGAAGATAAAAGGGTGGATAAATTCAAAACTCAAAACACACCCATGAGTTATCCTAGTACATTATAGAGAAAGAAACTTATGGTTTTAGCACACTCTGAGGATGCCTCTTACCTAGCCCCTTGTTTTGTGGGTTTATTCTTGCATATTGCATAGATGACTTCTACACAAATGAGAAAACATGCAAATTGTTGCTTAGAAGAAGTAACTTAACAAAATGCTATGCAGTGCTCTCATCCCTTTGCTTGGAGAACTACATTGGAAAGACGATCACTCACCATTGAACATTGAAAAACCCAAATTTCAAGTGGGTTTCATGTCCTGAAACATTAAAGACCACAGTGACTGAACTCCATTAATCTTCAGGCCTAAATCACTTTCATCCAAAGGCCAGGATACATCTGGGTGCTTGTTAGCAAACAAATACCTCTCTTGCAATCTTCCATCAAGCGGCCCGGAAACTGTTGTGCTCCCGTTTATAGACATTAAACTCTCTTGCACTTCTCCATCCAGAGGCCCAGATACACTTAAACTCCGGCTTGTGACCATCAGACTCTCCTGCGTTCTCCTGTCCAGAGGTCCAGACCTGAAAATGCTCCTATTTGTGGCCATCACCTTCTCTTGATTGAACTCCTTTGAAATGTTGTGCTTCCTCAATGCTACCTCCGGCCGGGTTGTGTGAGCCAAATCCTTGGGAAAAACCCACTCGCCAATTTTCTTGATAAAGCGCCTCTTGGCCTTGTTGAGGGCGAAAAAGAGCCTGGAAATGGTTTGTGGGCTTTTTTCAACCTCCTTCCTGGCAAGCTTGAGGATCTCTAGCCTGTGTTTGGCCACAGAGATGCCCATGCTCTGGAGAAATTCATGGTTGAAGGATATTAAATCCTCCTCTTCAAGCTCATTGCGAGTGAAAATAAGGCCATACTCGTATACAAGTGAGCCGTCTAGACCAGTTTTCGACAACCAGGAGAACCAGTCCATGGCTAGCTAGTTGGTGATCATGCTTGATTTATAGTTTGATAGTTGCATTTGAGGTAGTCCTTGATATATGTGTATGTATGTAATAGCTGAGAAGGTATGAAAATGGAGCTCCAACTTTGAAAACTTACAGGCCTCATGTGGCCTCTTAAAATGGATTATAAGTTTGCTGGAACTCTTAGGTGTGTACTCATTTTGAGCTAGACTAGCTACCACCTTTGTTTTAAAGCCGCCAACTAATTCCATTACTTGATTTTAGAACTCCCAATTGGTGTTCTAGAAAAGTTGTTTCATAAATCTATGATTTTGAACAAAAAAGTGGGGAGATTTTGGAGAAGTGAAGAGAAAGTCAATCATTTGGTAAATTCCTTCTGATATTGGCTGACAATTTTGCTAAAAAGGATCATTAAATGTTAGTGGATCGAGTTGAAGAAATTTAAACCAAATAACTAGATATGATTAGCTGGGTTTGTCATCTTTAGGTATTAAGTTATTATTGAAATATATAAAAAATTACCAAAACTAGCAAATTCGAGTTAAGCTCAAATTTCAATAATAGAGACCTAAACAAACATTCTAAAACAAATGACAGTGAAAATGAAAATTCCTAGACAGTGAAAATGAAAATTCCTAGACAAAGTTATTACTATAACACAAATTTCATAAAATAGCAAAAATGTAAAATTGAAAACCTAAATGATGGAATTGGGGTAAAATAAAGCAAGAACCATAGTTTACTATGAAATTTGGTTTCCTCCACACTTCCAATCAAACCACTAAATTTCAAGCGATTCCGAGATCGACACTAGTGATTTTCGTTCTGTATCATGAGGGAAGGAAATGCTCCAACAACATGAACCAGAAGAGGTACAGGTTGCTTGTGTGGCTTCTTGAATCACTTAACCCGATACACAAATTCTTGAAACAAAAGTGTTTCAAATGAGATCTGGTAGATGGTAATAGGATAAAACTGCAGGGGGAAGTCTAGCCAACGGTTGAATGAAATCACCACTTCTCTGGTTTGATGTGTACTTGATTGAATTGTTTTCCAATTTGTTTCTAGTAATAGATTTGAGCTATGCCTGCCATTTAGAACCTAAAATGACCTTGATGTAAGATCGATCTGTTGGGAACAAAACAGAATTTCCCACAAATGCAAATCGATGTGGAGATAAACTAGTGCATTGGATGAAATACAAATATGTGAATCCAAGACAAAAGAGACACAGAGATTTATGTGATTTTCTCAAACTCGAGACATCCACGCATCCAAATACATTTCCACCACTATAAGATTTTGTCAGAGTTATTCCCTAAGCTTTTTTCCTTATGTCTGAATAAACAAGAGAGGATTAGTGATGTCTATAAAGTTGATGGTCCTATGAGTTGGAGTTTCCAGTTCAGGAGGGTTCTCAGAGCCTGGGAAATGGAGGAAGTAAGGAAACTTATCAGTATGCTGAATTCCTCCTCCTTAAATCTAAGCAAAGAAGACTGCTTGGAATGGAATGCTGACCCTTCTAAAGTCTTTACAGTTAACTCTTTTTGTAGTGCTACTGATAAGGCAAAAGGGACTCCCATACTATCCATTCCTTTTTATATGGAATAATGTTGCTCCTCTTAAGGTCCAAATTTTTGGGTGGTTGGCTTTACAAGGTAGAATCTGTACTGCAGATTTGCTGATTCACAGGGGTGTAATCCTACCTGATTCTTCTTCCCTCTGCCCATTCTGTGCTGAATTAGGTGAAGACTCTGATCACCTTTTATTGAGATGCAAGGTATCGTGGAGGGTACGGTCCTCAATTTTGAATTTGTGGGGAATGCAATGGGTATCTCCTTCTTCTCTGGATGTAATGGCTTGCTGGTGGTATGGTTTTAAAATGTGTAATTTGGACAAGGTGATATGAAAGGCACTCTTCCTGGTAGTGGTATGGTTTATATGGTGGCATAGGAACGACATTGTTTTTAATGGAGTATCTATGGACAGGCAGTAGATCATCTTCTCCATCAAATTGCAGCTTGCTTTTTGGATTAAAGCTATATTAGGTTGCTTTGATTTTAGGATTACAGATTTCTTGTATAATTTAGCAGGGGTCAGATGTCTCAAGG
The DNA here is from genome assembly GCA_033060915.1 of Euryodendron excelsum. Lineage (NCBI taxonomy): Eukaryota > Viridiplantae > Streptophyta > Magnoliopsida > Ericales > Pentaphylacaceae > Euryodendron > Euryodendron excelsum. The sequence continues at coordinate 27,831,694 of CM065393.1, forward strand.
GGTTGGGGTAGTATTGCTGGTTGGCTTCTTGTCATCTGGTTCTGTCGTTGGTTTGGTTTGTTCTGATTAGGAGTTTCTCCATCTTAGTGATGCCTCCAATTGTAATCTTTTGGATCTATATATTTTGCTTTTGCTGATCAAAAAAAAAAAAAAAAATACATTTTCACCACTATCACCAAATCCTTTTACAGATGGATTACTCGAGACAAAGTCTCACAAACACACTTAGGTGGAGTACAACAAAGAACAAAAATCAAGAGCAAACACCTCACCAATCCAGCTCAAAGCAACAACTAAATCAGAATAAGCAGGCGAAGCAGATTGCCAAAAAAAAAAAACGTAGCAGAAAATCATTATGAAGTCCCTCCCTTCAATGATGTACTACATGTTTTGTATTTTTCACTTTGTTTTTTTGGCTAACCGGGTGTCCAGGTCAGCTTGCACACACCTCGACTAATCCCGAGGTCTGTGCAGTCCCCTGCCTCACACAAACCAGGTAATTATCGTGCCAAAGACACTGGGGTGACCCAAGGAGTTTATAGCACCTAAGGTCATGTTTGGTATAAGAAATTGAATGAGAATGAAAATAGAATGAGTATGAAAATATATAGTATATTAGAAGTACTATTTATATTTATTAAATATTATTGAGCATTTATGATGGTGGTGGCGGTGACGGCGACGGCGACGGCATGGGTGGTGTGTAGTTGTGGTGGCGATAGCAAGATGTGGCGACAATGGGTAGTGGTGGTGGATGGCAGGTGTTGGTGGCTGGCGATGGATGGTATTTGTGGGTTGTGGTGGTAGTGATGGTGAGAATTTTTAAATTTTTAATTTTTTTAAAAAATTTTCAGCTTCTTAAAAAAAAACTTCCAAATTTTTAAACTTAAAAAAATAATTACAAAACGTGGAAATTCGATAACAGAAATATTACTAAGTTTTGTTTTATGTTCTTATTTCATGCGGAAATGAAATGACTATTCCTACTCTTAAAAAAGAAAATGATCATTCTAACAAAATATAAGAATGATCGTTTTATGGAATAGTCATTCCAACTTTAAATAGTGATACCAAACAAGGAAATGATAATGAAAATAATAATAACCATTTCATTATTTTTCATTCCCTTACACCAAACATAGCTTAAGAGGTTTCAAATTTTTCTGCTCTTGTTCTTCTTTAGATTCTCTAGTGTAACAAGGCGTTAATTAAGCTAATGGCCAGTTCATGTTAGGGTAAGGGTATTCAAGTGTAGTTTATGAAGCAAAAGAGGGTAGCATCTGTATTTTCAACATATTTTAGCGTAGTAACGGCAAATTACGTCGGTGATTCTTATAATTTGTTATTAGTATCAATTTGGTTATTGTAATTTCAATTGTAACAATTTTACCATTTTATTTAACATTTAGCTTTTATTTAGTTCAATTGATAACGAACGTTATAAAAATTGACTGAAATTGTACACGTGTTGTGCACGTTGATGCAACTAGAGGGAATACTGGTAAAATTCTCCTTCTTCACCAGCTATTAAGTGGTGCTACTTATCCTCTTATATGGCCCAGGACCTCCCTCCTATCCAATGTGAGATCGTGATATACTCTCTCACTCGGATCCGTAATGCTCTCGTCACGAGTCGGACCACCTTGCTTACCACTTGTCAAGGGCTGGACGCTTGTTATCCAACTCAAAAGCCTAAGTTGTTAGGTGGTACTGCCTACTCCTCTTATATGACCCAAGACTTCTCTTCTCTTATCCGATGTGGATCGAGACATCTATCACATGTGCCGCTTAACCACACATATATGACAAAAAAACACCAGTGGAATACTAACTGACTTAGCATGTAGCAAGGGGTTGGCGTTGTGTTGTCTTTGTGGTATGTACAACATGAGTAATATATATGCGACTCGATCAGAAAAAACAAAAAAAAGCACCGCAAACACATCGACCAGGTCACCACCAACCACCCATCATCTTCTCCATCACCGGCCACACCAGGCTCTCACTACAACAAAAATAGGCTTTGCCGACGTTTTTAAAATGTTGGAAAAAGTTATAAAAATGCCGGTAAAGCGTTCCCCGCCATAGTTATCGGCGCTTTAAAAATACGTCGACTATATCGGTGTTGGGAATTTTTGCCGGCGCTTTCATGATTTTTCCTGGCGTTTCATATCCCGGCATTTTATTTTCGGCGTTTTTTAAAGCGTCAAAAATAACTAGTCGCCGGACCATTTTCCGGCTTAGCAAGTTTTAACAGCATTTAAAAAAGCGCCGGTAAAGGTTTATAAATTGCCAGTAAAAGTAGTATGTGGCGGCGCTTCTAAAAACGCCGGTAAAAGTCTACAACATTAAAAAAAATAAAAATTCATTTGTGCCCTGTTTCTCTGCTAATATATCCATTAATTATTAAAATGCAAATTGAGGAGAAAGCAACTCAAAGATCTGATTGTCAAGGCCAAGGAAAGATAATGCACGAAATCAACATCTAAAAAATGAATGGTTGCTCCTTGTTAAAGTTCATCACACAAAAGTCAAGTTTGATTCCAAAATTCGAGCATTAAAAGTGATAAAATAGAATACAGAGTGTCGCCAACACCACCACTAAATAACATTGCAAATGCCAATAATAGTTAACAAATACCACACCAAATAAAATACATTTCTTCTATGACTTTTGGAATGACTATGACTTATCAGGAACATAAGAAAAGAACAACAATGGTTGCTCACAAGATTTCAACTACCTTAATAAGGAAATCAGTTTGTGAAACAAAAGAAAAAAAAATAATAGATTTTATTAGAACCACTAAAAGATATGAACATGCTATCAATAATACTCTCACTCAAAAATACTAGGTGGAAGATGAACTTTGATTAAAAAACTTCTTTGTCTTGCTCATTTTCCTCTCTTAGTATCTCTCCTCTCAGCATCGAATTCTTCAGCTTTGGCCCTCTCTGCTCTCTCTTTTCCTACTTGAGATGGTTGTGATCACCCATTTATCTCATCCACTATGCTATTGACTTGCTTTCATCAAGGAGAGGTCCAGAGATCTAAAAGCATAAATCACAATTATAAGATCAAGAACTTGAAAATGGAATGTGGATGAAGAAATAAAGCAATAATATCTACTTCATAAGACAGCGCAAATATCAGAAATTGATAACCAAAGAAGAAGAATTCACTTCAAGTTTTGAAGACTTAAACGAGTGATCCCAACTTCATGTTTCCAATTCTAAGTTGGTAATAATCATAATAAACTTAGGTTAAGTTGTTAAGAAACAGAATGCAACTAACAAAGCTAAAAATTCTGTCATCCAACAAAAAACAAGGTGTACGATGACATGACATCAAAGGCACTTGCTAGAAGCACTCCACAAAAAAAAAAAAACTGATGCTAGCACTTTTCAAAATACAATGACAGTTTGGTCACTGGTCCTGTTGCCCAGCTGTTTCTAGCCAAAATAATCCTAAAAAGACTTTCAACACTGCCAGAATAATCCTAAAAAGCTCAAAACCAATTACTGATTCAGCTGATAAATCGTAAGCACGTTCAGCTGATAGAATGTAAATCTTCTCCCTTACCAATACATGTTCAAAGACTATATCTGCTAAGAAAGACATTTAACATTAAGTTTGTCCTAAAGTAAAAACTTGTAAGCATAATTATTTGTAAGTTCAATTGTTGTACATGTACTAGACTACTCGAAGAAATTATAGTGCTTAGCGTACAAATAATTAACTTAAAAAAAGTTAGCAAATCAAGTTAGAGAGTGAAAAGTCAAATGTCTGACATTAATTAATGATACTTAGATATATGAGTTAGAAGAATCGAAACTCTACTAAACATAGTTTTAGAACTTTTCAGTACTCAGTTCCATCAGAAAAAGAAGCTAAAAGCAAGTTGTTTTAAAATTTTATTTGCTATCATTTCAAAATTTTAGAAAACAAACCAAAAAATGAACGCGGAGAGAATAATGATACAAAACAGGATGGGAAACAGAGTTTACAAACAGCTCATACAAGCGTAAAAAAAATAAAATTAAAAACTGGTAGTTTAGAAAATAAAAAAGTGGGATGTTTCAAAGGAGATTTCCCAGCAGCAGTTCCATTACAACACTATGATCACAATTAAATTTTCCTTGTCTGGCTGATGACTGTAAAAATAGAAAATGAAAAGCCCAAATAATAGATGATGCTCCTTCTAAATATGTTCTCAAGAAAAATGGAGTTGAGTCAGTTTCACTTTCACATATCCCCAATTCATTATGCTATGGATTTGGCAAGTTTGGGGATGAGACCCTCACTTCTTTATAGATCACGTGATGTATTGAATAAGAAATTAATCACTCAAGCAAGAGAGAGGAAGAAGAAAAAGTGGAAAGAGATAAAAATATGGATATCTCAAAGTTCATGGAGTTGGGGCTGGTGGAATTGGTTATTAGTTAAAATGAAACTCCCAATATGATTTTCTAATATCAGGAAGCTTGGAGGAATCGAGACAGCTGCTTTCTACAGTCAAGAACATATCTTGTGAGCTTGGCACTCCCTTTTTTTTTTGTACAGATTTGGTCGATGCAGTTAAGAGGATAAAATTCTCTCTGTCTCTCTCTCTCTCTCTGAGACATCAGCTCCTTCCATCAGTGCCATTCTTCATAGCCTAAATCTATTGTTTTTAACAGTTCTGACAGAGATTTCTAATAAGCCTGCAAATAGAAAAGGAACAGACTCATTGTCTACTATTATGCATCCTTACTTGTATTGGGAGAGCTCCACTTTGCCAAGCACCAGTATGGAGGAGATGTATGCATATATATAAGATGCACTATGTATCACATATGGAAATTAGTAAAGGCGGGGAAAGAGGGGAAAATTTCTAAAAAAGTATGGATCAGGTTTATTTGGCCTAAAATTTATATATAATAATAGATTACATATCTGGTACTGCAATGAGAAAGAGAGATTAAAAGAGAGCCTAACCTGGTTGTGGTTCAAGTGCTGTGGGCAGAGGTCGGCGATGGGTGTCCGGCGACGGCACATGAAGATGGTGGGATGGGCTACGACATTACCAGAAGTAGACCACAGAGAGAGAGAGAGAGAGAGAGAGAGAGAGAGAGAGAGAGAGAGAGGTGCTGACCTGTTTCAGACGGTGGCCGGCCTCAGAGCTTCGAAAATGCGTGAGAACACCGGTCAAGACCAGAGATCGAAGGAAAGAGAGAGATCGCGGGGGTAGGCACTGGGCCGTCGGCTGTGAGAGGTGAGATGCAACACTTAGGGCAAAACGGGAGAAGGAAAGAAGGAATTGGGGGAAAAAATTGCCTCCGTACTTCTAAATAATTAATAAAGTGATGTTTGTTTCCACAATAAACAAAACGACACCATTTTTAGACTATCCGGTTACCCACGCTCAAAGTGATTGTAAATTAACGGCGCTTTCTATAAGTGCCGGGAAAACAACGCCGGTAAAACGAGTTTTTGTTGTAGTGTCTGGCACCGTCCACTCTCTCTCACTAGGAGCCATGGCTGAACCCGCCACTCAGGACTCCAATATTGATAGTTATTGTACAAAAACTAAACAATCAATGAAATAAAACTTCTTACTACATATGGTGAATTATTCAAGGCAAAATCGCAAAATTTCCACAACTCAGGTTTAAGCTCAAAGTGTAGGTCATCAAGACAATAAATTGGTCCTACTTTGATCTAAATGTGTTGAAGTTTTTTTCACACTCAAGTTACTATGCATGCACCAGTGATACAAGAAGCCCAATATCAATAGCACATGCTAACTACCATACCATCAGTTCCTCTAACAGCTACAAACCTACATATACAGGTGGCGGTTGTCGACAACTTCAATGGGGCTGGTGGCTTGGTCTTTGCAAGTGCTATATATGCAAAAATACAAAAAACATACACACACACACACATATATATACCCTGGGCTATGTTCAAATTTAATAAGCTATAAAAAAATTTTCAAACTTGCAAAAGTTATATAAAGAAAGTTAACAACTAATTTTAGCAAATTTGTAGATAAATTTGTAAACATTCAATCAGAGAGTATTAAAAAAAAACATTGATATACATATATAAACTAACCAATGCACCATAAGCCAATTAAAAAAATCATCAGAAAATGAAATAAGATTAAAAAAATAAACAAAGACAATATGGCTGATTGCTGGACCTTTTTTTTTCTTGGATGTAAAGAAATGCCATTGTATTGAAGGCATCATCCACCCACCCTCGCTTGGCAGACAAGTTATAAAGTCAATAACTAAATAAAAAGCTCCCTGATAAATGATTACACTCTCAATCTCCTAATTAGTGGATTGTTAACTCTAGTTTATGTATTAGTTTAGTATTTTATCCTTAAATTATTCTAAACATGCATTTTTTTTATCTAGTTGTAGGGAATGGAGCTTAATTATAGAAACAATGGCCAAAAAGTACATCATTAAGCGATTAGCGAGTGATCGCCCAACTCACTAGGCCCTTGGCCAAGCGATCACTTTCATCAAGTGAATCAGGAGCATTAGCCGAATGCTCAGCAGAGCAATCGCTTAGCGCTCGCCTGATGGATCTCTGTTTTTGCATCAACTATAAAAGGTTGTCTTGGACGTTTTTGAGAGATCTTTTCCTAGTTCTTCATTTTTCTAGCTTAGATTTATTGTACTTAGGAGTAGTGTAGAGATAAAACTTGAAATTTTCCTTTACTTTCTTTGTAACTAGGCACTTCAATTTCCTTCAATCAATATTAGATCTAGATTCCTTCAAGTATATTATCATGGAATCAAATAGCTAATCATCTACTTGGATGCAATTGTGAAGATACACCAACTAATTTCAAATATTGCAATGGAGGTATATGAATTTCATTGATCTATCTGATGATTTCTTTAATTCATCTTAATTGAGTTTGGGTCTATAAGAAAACTTATGTTCATACCACAATTTGGTAACTTTATGCACAATTCTTCAATTAGTATAGGGATTGTACAAATCCAAGGTTTGTTTCTATGATTCTATCAATGGGCAACAATTCTATTCTCAATTAAGTATGAATCCAAGGTTTTATGGTCTAAATCCTCCAAATCAAGGATCCACGGAGTGATACTTGATTTGAGTTATCAAATCTTCTATTGAAACTCTTGTTGAACTTGGTTGATTGGATCAATTGTATCCAAGCCCCTTTTAATTGTCTCTAAATCTATATTTCTATTACTTGCTTAGTTATTAATTGTTTTCAATTAGTAGTTAAACAACCTCTCTTCCAACATCAATCATATTTTCAATCTCTTTTACTTAGATTCAATTTACTTAGTTGCAATTCAATTCAAGTTAGGTTAGTGTTCTTTGAGTGTTGGCAACCTATATTTGACTTGGTAGTCAAGGAAATTGACTCCGGTACTCACCAGATTTTATGTTTCAATCGTGACACTCATTCTCTTGTGGGGGCTCAATTTTGGAATATCTTTGTAAGTGATTTAAGTTTTGGTGCCATTGTCAGAGATCAAAGGCATGAAGGCGAGTACTAAAGGACTTTGGATTGAAAAACAATTGGTGGATTGAATTTCCATCACACCCACTACAACAGAATAATCTTCAGCTAAGGACATAGGTAAATTCATTTCACTTTTTTGTGCGATAGCATCATAGATTTTTATTTTTGATTTTCTCTTTTATTTTAGGATTGTTTTTGTTTAGTTAGTGTTGAATTTTGCATTACATTGAGAATTCAATTGATGGATAGCAATTGGTGGATAAGCTTGTGTGCTATATGTTTATTGGTGGTATTGCTTTTGCCTACGGAGATTGGAGGTTTTGGTTAGATTGAAATTGTTTGAATTGGTAAAAAAATTTATCTGTAGATTGGAGGGTTTGAAAGGACATTGGTGGTTATGGATTGTGAATTGACTTGTTGAGGCGTGAATTGCCAAATTATTTGTGCATTGCATAATATTTTGTATTTGTGACTCAACGAGTAAGCATTTAAGAGTGAACTTTAATAGTCATTTCATCATGCTTGGTAGCTCATTTTCACACCCGTAATCATCTCAACGCATTGACATAGGCATAATGGAGTATTCTTTTCAATGGGTTGAGAATAGTGTTAACGAGAGCGTTTATGGTTGTGATGGCGTGGAAGCACCTCCTTGTCGGTCTCTTAGAGACTACATTCGAGCTAATGTGATTAGAGCTCAAGAACCATCTTGCCGATTTCTTAGAGATTGTATTGGCACTAATGGCTAAATGGAGTCTTTTATACCAACTCCCAATCCGGGGTGGTGTAACCAATTCAACCTTGTTGGGGGACTTGAGAACACATTTTCACATCATTATCTAACATTACCTCAATCCTACCACGAGTCCTTTGACCATTATCGAGCATCACAACCACTTTTTCATTACCAAGAGCCCTTTGACCATTATCATGAATCACCACAAATCTATTTTTACAATGAGCATGAGCATGAGCACATTATATATCCATCTCCACCTAATAAGTCTCTTAGGGATGACCCTCAACTAATATCTCTAGAACAGACCAAAAGCATGTTACTTGATGTAAAGGGTCAAATGACCTTACTTTTGGAAGCTTTGAAGGTCTAAGAGACAACCACTGATCAAGAGAGCTTTAGCGAAGCCTATCTAATTTTAATCCCAACCAAGAGCAAGTCTATCTCATCACTAACCTTAGGAATGGGGATATCATAGATCTAACCATCCTTACTCAAGAGTTTGAATCTAGGGAAAAAATCCTTAAGGTAAGTGAGAAAGTTATTAAAGATGTGGATAGGGATGAGGCACTTGAGAGAGAAGAGCACAAGATTGGGAACTTCGAGCAAAAATCAAGTGATGAAGAGGTTAGTGAGAGAAAAAAAGAGTCGAAGAAGGTAGAAGGTGAGAAGGACCATATAGTGGATCCTCTTGGGAGAACCCTTGCCATTAGTAAAGATTTTGGTGTTTCAGATGTTGGAGATGCACAAGTAAAAGAGAATGTTGATGGTATATAGGTCATTTCAATCATGTTTATGGGTTATGAAATTCCTACCTTTAAGCCTCTAGCACCTAGTTCTCGTATACAAAAACCTTTAAAGCTTCATGCCCCAATATTATAATCAAATATCCTTCACCTTGCCAAACAACTAGAGGAAGGGGACGATAAAGCGGTTCATGACTTAAGCTTACTTGACAACTTTGTGCAAGATCATTTTATCTTCTCTACTTTCTATGACCCTTTTTTCCCTTGTAAGCTTCAATGCTATATCCTTGGGTTCAACATTGGTGCCCAAATTATCTATCATTATGCTTGTTTGTACTCTCTAAAAGTTCCAAGAGTGGACTTATAAGATGATATCAAATTTTCACTTAGGGGTATTGGGTGAGCTCTCTCCAATTTTGTGTAGGAGTATGAGTAGTTTTAGATAGCTTGTACTCTTGTTTGTTCGTAGTTAGTTATGTGTTTAGGTAGTTTAAAATTTTAGTTGGGGGTGCATTAGGCACCCTAGGTCCTCTTCCTTCACCATTGCATTTCGTTCCATACTTTGTCTTCACGCATTGAGGACAATACATCATTCTAGTCCGATGGAGGGAGGGGGAAGGGGAGGGGAGTAGTTATCGAGGCTTAACCTCTATATTTTTGGTTTTGTTTTGCTTGCATGCAGTTTTAGAAGATTTTTGTATAAAATTTTTAAAAATTTTGAATTGATGATAATGACTTCCTCTAGTTAGAGGTAAAGTTTAGATACTATCTTTACATGCATATATTCCATCATTTGTATCTAAAGCTGTATTGTTTATGATGGATGTCATTTTTGAACTTTATTGTTATATTTCTCGTGTTATACTTCGATCTATCTATGGTTTATTGACTATTCTCAAATATTACATTGAATGATGATCATTCGACTACTTGAGATTCTTGGTAGAAGTTGAAGTATCTTGTGGTTTTGGCATTTTACTTTTCTATCTTTAACACGTTTCCATATCTTCATGACTATCTCTTGTTATTCATAGTGAATATGTTGATGTTTTATTTTTGAAAACTATAACAATACTTGTGAAGGTGTTACTTGAGATTAGAAGATAAGAATCTTTGCATGTATCTTTACTCAAATTGATGTTGATTCACTCTTCACACCTAACACATTGTAGGTTTTGCTTTGTTCATGCATTAGTAGAGTGGATTATATTATTGTTCACAATCATGCTTTATAACATTATGTGTGTTATCTCTTGCATTTCCATCATTATATTAGTGGAGATTTTTACCTTGTGAACTTTAAAATATTTATCGCCTTTCAGAGCGATTACATTTACTCAAGAATTAATTCTTCACCCTTATTTTCTTCAATAGATTCATTATGCTTATATTTGATTCATAAGTTGAATATTGATCTTGATATTGACACTTAAGCTCTACAAAATGCTTTGGTCGAGTACTTTGGGATATGATTCTAGGTACTTATTCTTCTTGATAGCTATGAGTTTCCCATTATAAAGCCATATGTTACTTTGACCCTCTTTGATCCATTTTTTTTTTTTTTTTTTTTTGTTTTTGTTGAAATGCAAAGTAATGCTACTTCCTATCTTGTACTTGCAAAGTGATGCCTTTGTTAAAAGGAGTATAATATGTTGAGGCATTTAAGAAAGTAAGAAAACAAATAGATTGATTTGGGGAGTTCAATAGAAAAAGAGCATGTTGTGAAGTTAAAAATATTGAATGCAAAAGAGAACATAAAAAAAAAATGGAAACAAACAAAGCAAAATAAAGAAAGAATAAAAAGAAAAAGAAAAGTCATCAAGTTGAAAAGTATGCGAAAAATAACAAAATGCTTCGAAGAGTGTTTTAAGTTTGAAAATGGAAAGAGTTGAGTTGTTAGCCATTTATCATTTCATACCTTGATCACACATGACTTGATTTATTTCTATCCTTATTCATCCTTATCTATTGTACATTCTAAATTACCTTCCAACTTACAAAGGACTTAGTTGATTCAAGTTGTACTTGATTGAGGATTTCAGTAGAGTATAAGTCATATCTTGTCAACTTCTTTGAATCAATGCTCAACTATGAATGTTCTTTTATAAAACTATGCTAGGTTGATATACTTATATCTTTTCGGTTTTTGGTAATTGGTATGTTCACTTAATTTCCTCTTACATTTACTCTATTATTGAATATGTCATTGTGAGAACCATGTAGGTCTCATTTGTGAGTGTATGTCTGGTGAGTTGTTGAATCAAAGTTTAAAGGTTTGGGTTTGCATAAGTGTGTTTCATTTGAGTTATTTAGCATGGTTCTTCGTCCACACACTTGAACCTCTCTTTTGTATGAATGATTGCATATTTTTGCATGTGTTAGTAGATAGAAGTGATATCTAATGTTTTCTTGAGATAGATTATGTGTTTTCTCCTTATTCTTATCTCTAATTGCAATCCACAAAGGTATGTTGATGGGTATCATTACTGAAAACTCTTACGAGACATCATTCGTTCACTAGGGGTAACCTAAGGGTAACCTAAGCGTTTAAAGGCTTGATGTACAGGTTAAATACATCCGTGACTCATACGAAAGCGGAGATTATCTTGTGTACATACTTTGCTATATTTATAGATTTTGGTAGGGACTAGCAAAAAGCTAAGTTGGGGGGTGTGATTACACTCTAAAAGTGTAATTTGAATCACTTAATTAACGGATTGTTAATTCTAATTTAGATATTAGCTTAGCATTTTATCCTTAAATTGTTCTCAACATGCCTTTTTTTTTTATTTATCTAATTTCAGGAAATGAAGCTTAATTATAGAAGGAAGGCCAAAAAGTGCATCACTAAGCAATTACCAAGCGCTCGGCCTAGCGATCACTCATCTCACAGAGCGCTCAGCCGATTGCCCCACGCTTGCCTGACGGATTCCTGTTTTTGCATCAACTACAAAAGGCTATTTTGGACGTTTTTTTAGAGAGCTTTTCATATCTTTTCATAGTTCTTCATTTTTCTAGCTCAGATTCATTGTACTTATGAGTAGTGTAGATATAGAACTTGTAATTGTCATTTACTATATTGCATTTTCCTTTACTTTCTTTGTAACCAAACACTTCAATTTTCTTCAATCAATGTTAGATCTACATTGCTTCAAGTATATTAATTATCATGGAATCAAGTAGCTAACCATCTACTTGGATGCAATTGTGAAGATACAACAAGGATCTTCAAGGATTTTAATGGAAGTATATGAATTTCATTGATTTATCTTATGATTTCTCTAATTCATCTTAATTGAGTTTGGATTTACAAAAAAACTTATATTCATACCACCATTTGGTAACTGCTATACACAATTCTTCAATTGGTATAGGAATTGCACAAATCAAAAGTTTGTTTTTATGATTCTATCAATGGATAACAATTCTACTCTCGATTAAGTATGAATCCAATGTTTTATGGTCTAAATCCTCTTAATCAAGGATTCATGGAGTGATCTTTGATTTGAGTTATCAAATCCTTCATTGAAACTCTTGTTGGACTTGGTTGATTAGATCAATTGTATCCAAGCCCCTTTTAATTATCTCTAAATCTATATTTTAATTACTTGCTTAATTGTTAATTGTTTTCAATTACTTTGTATTAGTAGTTAAATAATCTCTCTTCTAACATCAATCATATTTTCGGTCTCTTTTACTTAGATTCAATTTATTTAGTTGCAATTTAATTCAAATTAGGTTAGTGTTCTCTAAGTGTTGGTAGCTTATATTTGGCTTGGTACTCGAAGAAATCGACTTCAGTACTCACATATTTTATACTTCAATCGCGACACTCATTTTCTTGCGGGGGGTTCAATTTTTGAATATCGTTGGAAGCAATTTAATAAAGCAAAAACAACATACACATTGATGCTTGTGCAGTTCTCAACAATTTGGCTAGGCATAAGATAGAAAATTTAGGTTTAAGATATACCTTAAATTGTTATAGGATACGTTGTGTGCTATTATACATATATACACAGAGCATACTCTGCGTTCGGCGTTGAGTATCTGATCTTGTGAGGAGGGAGAAGACAATTTGGCGAAAAGAAAGAGGTGAGCACAAAACTAAGTTTTCTATGTGATGTTGGTTTGAAATTGAAATGGCTGAAGTGGGTTTGGTGGGCTATCATATAAAGGGATGGGCTACAAAATAATGGGTTAGGCTAAACTATATATTTTTTTATAAATTTACAACTAGTAAGTTTTTTTTATTTTTTGAGGAAGACTATCCCAAAGTACAGCCCAGGTCAGCCTCCATGGTAGTTCCGCCCATATATATATATATAACATGCATGTGTATAGTACTGTATTTTTACAGTCAATAATTATGTTTGTATATACATAATAATGTACATAACTCTGTTCTTTCAAGTCTCAGATTTTGGGCAATGGTTTGATTTTGGTTTGAAAAGGCTACTTTTTAAGTGGGTTTAGCTTCATTAGTTGAAGGAGATTGGTCTGGTTTGTTATGGGAGAAAGACGCTGGGAGCAATTGATGGAACAATTTTTTTTTTTTTTTTTGTAAACGAATTGATGGAACTAGGGATGTCAATTTGCCCCGCACCGTCGAGGCCCCGCCCCGCCTCTAATGGGATGGGTTTGGGGAGAATTATCAGGGAATGGACGGGGTATGGGGGTAGGAAGGTAATCTGACTCGGGTTTGGGGCGGTGGCGAGTTTAGACCGCTAGTACCCTAAATCCACCCTGATAACCCGGTTAAAATTTTTTTTTTACTTAGCAAAAAAATTTTTTTTTATAAAAATATTATATATATACTAAGTATGTAGTTAGTGGGATTTTAACCATAAAATTTTGGATGTATGTAGAATATATGTTTATATGTATGCCTAATTAATGTATGGTATAGTGGTTAGTGGTGTTTAAAATTTTTTTTTTAGATAGATAATCTTTAAACGGGGCGGGGCTAGAGCGGAGGCGGGGTGGGGTTTTTCTAAATGTGGCGGGGGTGGGGTTTTGAGTCCCAACCTGTCATGGGTTTGGGATGGGGATGAGGGAGCATTTTTCTAAACAGTGTGTGGTAAGGTTGGGATAAATCTGCCCCGAACCCCACGTTACCATCCCTAGATGGAACAGTTGAAGAGACGGATTTAAAAGGGAAATTAGAAGTGTGCTGGCCCAATTAATATCCAAATAAGCGCATGATAGTAAATTAACTTCACAATAATATCATGTGCGTGGCACATGATTTTTTCTGTCCATTTTTATAAGGTTGCTCATCAATTGGTCAAATTCAAAACCAAATGTGAAACTAAAGGGTAAAATTGTTACAATTGAAATTATAAGTATCAAATTGACATTGAAGACAAACTACAGAGACCTCTGGCATAGTTTACTCTTAATATATTGTAATTGTCACCACGTAATTATTAGGGCACTCTGTTGTATCGTCTACGAAACTTTTTAAAATTTTTGGGAAAGCCCTCTAAATACTTTCAAAAAATATTTCAGATATTTTTTGGGATACTAAATAGAAATTATAAAATACTAATAGGAAACAACTAAAAATTATGCAGAAACTATATAAAAACATTAATTTTTCTAAAATTCTATCTAGGCATTCATTATATTTTATGAACAAAATGAAATTCTTCAGAAATTTTTTTTCATTTGATTCTTGATTGTTTACCCACTTCTCATTTTTCCCTTATATTTTTTAGTGCATTATTTGCTTTTGTTTCCTCTATCATTTATCGATTCTCCTTCTCATTCGTATTTCTATGCTCCAGCGTTGTCTTGAGCATCAAACCTTTAAGCTTTTAAGTATTTACGAAGCAATGATTACTATTAGAGAAAAATATTTAAAAAACCTCACTGCTCGATTAATGTTGTTCAAGGGAAAAGGTCGAATAGAAGAGTGGGATTAGCTCAGGTAGTGAGACTCTCATTTATGCCGTAAGGTCATGAATTCGATTCAGCCTTTTTATTTTTTAAAAGTTTCGGCCCTCTAATGTATTCAAGGACGAAGCTATTCATTGTTCAAAGGGGGTCATGGCCCCTCTAGTGTCCAAAAAATCCAATGAGATATAGTATAAATTAAGGCACAATTTTAATTTGGTAAAGTGGTATTTCTAATTTTAAAAATATTATACTTCCCATATTGTGTAATTCATATTGTGGCCTACTTTGTTACTATTTAAGCTTATTTTTTTAGTTGTTTATGATTGGTTTCGTTTAATGCTCAAGTGTTATGTTTATCCATACCTAATTAATTAAGATTTAGGGCAAAATTTAGTGAAAAAAGCATAGGTTTCTATTTTCTTTTTATAGGTTGGTTAGACTTATTTTCACCCTTTTCGGTTTCTATTGCAACTATAAAATGTGCATTTTCTGCTATAAATGTTGTTAAAATTAAATTTTGGAACAAGATGAAAAATAATTTTTTCACAAATGCTTTGATTTTTAAAAAAGAAGTAGATTCAATCATAAATGAATTTTGTGACCTGAAGTGTCATCTAGTGTCACTATGATGATAACACATTTGATATATGTTAAAAAATTATTTTTTTATAATACCTTAATGTCATTAAATTGTTGTTATTGTTTATTTTGGTAAATTAAATATAACTTGCATTATTAACTTTAATTTTTTTGTAGAGCTATTTTGGCTCCCTCGAACAATTTCTGACTTCTCCCTGAATGTATCAAAGTAAAAAAAAAAAAAAAAAAAACTGAATAAATAGCTGTGCAGCGCACAAGGAACGCCAGAAAATGCAAAAGGAGAAAAAAGAAAAAACGACAAAGGAAAAAAGAAAAGATGCGAACGTAATTGGCTTAAGATAGTATTGTGGCATTTTCCCACTATGCAATCAATGGAAAAGTAGTGCACTTGGCAAAGTGCAATTTTTATTTTTTTTCAATTGCAAACACTTAATAATGTAAAGAGACCGAGTTCGATAAATTGATTTGCTGGTCAAAAGACATTGAAAGTGGGAGACAACTTTGGGTTGAGTGACATAACCGTGCACGTAGTAAGGTCTGAAGAATTGTTAAATAAGATTTAAAAAAAAAAGAAGAATTATTAAATAAGAAAGATTGAATGATGCTCTTGCAAATTCACACTACAAACAAAGCATCAACATATATATATATATATATCTATCTATCTGTGGATGGTCATATTTCATTTCCTAAAATGATCATAATTTCATCATTTTACTTTTACTGTAAATACATAATTTTGTGATAGAAAGGTCATTTACTATTTTAAAACAAATTAATGACTTTGTTTATGTATTCATTTATTTACGTATAGTAAGGGGGAGAGGGCAAAGCCACCGTAGCATAGTGTTCGAAATTAATACTTACACTAACGGTATATTGAGCCTAGTGATAATTTAAAGCCAAGCAAGAAGCAAACCGGAGTTCAAACTCTAATATTATATATATCCACATAAGGAGAACACACAACACTGATTAATATTGCTTCCTTCAACTATTTAAAAATTATATTTTAACCTACAGTTTTATATATTTTCCCCATAAAAATTTATAAACAACACCCTTATGCAGTTATTTTTTTCTTTAAAGTTCTCTTTATATATTAGATATATGCTTATGTACATTATGAGTAATGTTACACATACATAACATTAATACATAATTTTTATACAAAGTGATGCAATTGAATCTAAACCTTTTACTTTGAAACAAAATACTCATAATAATAGTTCTTAATTATAGAAATGTCACTACCATATTATTCTGGTAAAGTTTTTTTTAAAAATTGTCTAGAAAAATAATATTTTTCATACATTATATAGATATAGAAGTCGGCTGCATATTGTTAGTTAGGACAATTTTCTTTTTTAGTTGTAATTCATGTTTGTACCATTGGATGAATTTTGTGACTCTGACACTTCTCCTTATCCTTGAACCTCAACTGACTTAAGGTAGAATTTCATTTAAGGTCCTTGATAACGTAAGGAATAAAAAGAGGCTTTCATTGCTCTTAAACATCAAGGTTCTTGATATCCCAATTTGAAGATATAGAAGTCTGCTAAACTCCATGCCAATGTGTCACGGGCTAGCAGGTCGGGTACCACATGGTGATAGTAATGCGACCCGCCATTATTATACGCAACGGAATTAACCCATGAGGCGACTATGCACCAAGCAATAGTTCTGCCAAATTCAAACACCGAGGCATAAGATTATGCGCTCGTCCAAGATCCATCCGTAATGCCCCACATATCTCTTTAAGTTTGGACCTCCGATGCTTAAGCCCTTCGGCTTACCCAAGCTATAGGCGATAGCAACGCCATACTCAAATGTAAACACACATGATAAGCAATGTGCTTAGCGCTAGTCCCTCTCGAAACACAAGCAAGACAGCCATATGCAACCAGACATGCGCGTCAGCCAATCATCACCCGTTAGGCAAGACGCCTCCATCCATGAAGCTCTCAATGCCCCGCGTCAAGGTTGTCTGCAAGGATAGGTACCACTGATTAGCAACTGTTAAGCCCACAACATAGTGCCCCATGACACCAATGCTAGCCAAACCAAGTGGCCATGTGTACAAGAGTGAACCCAATGCGCAAGTGCACACGAGACACACGGCATGCAAGTGTGCACATTGAGGCTCAATCCGTCATGAACATAAGTCCTACCACATTACAACTGTGGCGTAGCGGGTACGAATGCCACAACCCCATCCTCGATGCCATTGCTCAACATCTGCCCCACCGGACATAATGTCGCCCATGTAGCCCTTTGACTAGCATGAGGACTGCAGCCACATGCCACAGCCGGCCCCCAAGTCTCGTCCACTCCATTGGGGGACTCACTTGAGTACTGTCCCTTTCGGTAGCACCAGGGGGTGGTAGAGTCAACACCATGCCCCCCCTTATAATAGCATTCTGAGCTATCTCCAAACTGATAGGAAGAAACATCCTACCCCCTCGATGAGTCATAATCCATAAATCCAATAAATGTGAAAAATACAAATTACGAGATTGCCATGCCCCCGGCCAATCATGCTCAGACATGCCCCACTCCAAGGTCCCTCGTGGCGCGTCTATCGTGGTCCCAGACGTGCCACGGGTCGCAACCCGTGACACAATGGAATAGTATTCAATCAAGTAGGTAAGTTTCCAAAGGTGAACACATCACCCTGTCTAGTAAAGGGCTTC
The DNA here is from genome assembly GCA_033060915.1 of Euryodendron excelsum. Taxonomy (NCBI): domain Eukaryota; kingdom Viridiplantae; phylum Streptophyta; class Magnoliopsida; order Ericales; family Pentaphylacaceae; genus Euryodendron; species Euryodendron excelsum. The sequence goes on from CM065393.1 coordinate 27,849,875, forward strand.
TTTGAAAAGTGAAGGATCTCTTGTCACCAACACAACATCTTGATATGGACTGGTCATCCAAGGGGCTCCAACTCCAAGTTGGTCTTGTTTTTTTGGACCCTGTAGGTATGAAAAGAAAAGAAAATAAAATTGAATTCACCAGCAATTGTGGACTCTGTATTTTCCTACCTGGCCTTTAACAATTCCAAGTTCTTTCCACTATAGAATTGACTAGTAATTGTTGTAGTCTCGGTTATCTTCTTATATTATTGAGGCATAAAGTGAATGCCGTCATTGATGGAACTCGAACTTTCAAGTCTGGGCTTCTTGTTAGTTTTACTCTTAAGAACGTCTCCAAACACTAAATATATTTAAAAAATTCAATTTCTATTTCAGCTAGCCAGTTTTTAGACAATCATCTAACAACGCTCTTTATTTTAGTTAGTCACTTCATAAATTATTCTTTTTTTAATACTCACCCTAAGAAAAGAGGACAAAGAGATGAGAGAAAAAAAAAGAGATTTATGAAATAATATTATTTAAAGTTTAGAAAGTCACTTTTGACTCTATATTTTGAGAGCCAAGTGAGACTCTAAGAAATCCATTTTGGAGTGCTTCTTAGAGATATTTTTAGAATAATGCTTTGCTAGGGCATAAATATTATGTTATGCCAGCGGAAGCAATTGACACAAAATACATTCACGCCGAAAGTACTCAAAAAATACACACACTCAATAGAAACAATAAAAATAGAGATTTATCATGGTTCAACAATTGGCCTACGTTCACATGATTACACTCCAAAAGTGTAATCACAATCCCCTTATTAGTGGATTGTTAGTCTCATTTTAGGCTTTATTTTAGCTTTTTAGTATAAATTGTTTTGATTATCCTTTGTCTCTTTGGAATTGCAAGAATTGGGCGAAATGTGAGCAAAATCTGAGATTAGTGTTCGAACGACCTCACCTGGTGTTCGAACGACCTTCTTACGGCATCAAGCGTTCGAACGCGATGGAGCACCGTTGGAACGATGCGATGACCCAAATTCAAATTTTAGAGATTCAGAGAGGTGCACTTTCCATTTGAAGCAGGTTCAATAAGATTCAGAGAGTTTCGTTTCTCATTCGAAGACCGTTCGATGTAAGGTTCGAACATACAGACAGCGTTCAAATGCCCTAACTGGTCGTTCGAACGCTCTTTGGCGTTCGAATGGTGGAATTTGGAGTTTGAACACTCCAACTGCTTGTGTTTATATATATTAGACTTGGTTGAAAATATAGATCTTCTTCCAGTTTTCTAACGTATTTTTTGTAAATCTTAGATAGATATAGAGAGAGAAAGTGTATTTGGAGATTTTCCTTTGCTTTCCCTCATTTTCCTTGTAGCCAAACAATAGTTTCTTTACCAATTAATGAGAGATTTACTATTTCTAGTGCATTTGCGTATAGATTCAAGTAGCTAAACTCATCATTGGATGCAATTGTGAAGATCTATCAAGGATCTTCAAGGTCTTTAATGGAAGTATATAAATTTTAATGAATTATCTTATGATTTTCTTATATTCATCTCAATTGTGTTATAAATCTATAGAAAACTTAGATTCATAATCACTATTAGTAATCTCTATGCACAATTCTTAAATTGGTATAGATATTGCACAATTGATGATTTGCTTCTATGATTCATAACATTGAACACAAATTCACATCCAATTGAGTATGAACTCTCATTTTTATGGTTTAAATCTTCCAAATCAAGAATCCGCGGAGTAATTCTTTGGTTTGAGTTATCAAGTCCTCCATTGAGACATTTGTAGAGAATTGGTAGATTAGATCAATTGTATTCAAGCTTCTAATACTCTCACCATAAACATATTTTTGGCCTTCTTTGTAGATAATTAAAATTTACCTAAGTGAATTTCTAATATGAATTAATTTGTTGGTTGTATGTCTTTGTAATGTTTATATTTGGCTTGATTCTTTAGTAGATTAGATATTCCACAATTGATGATTTGCTTCTATGATTCGTAACATTGAACACAAATTCACATCCAATTGAGTATGTACTCTTATTTTTATGGTCTAAATCTTCTGAATCAAGGATCTGCAGAGTGATTCTTTGATTTGAGTTATCAAGTCCTCCACTGAGACATTTGTAGAGAATTGATAGATTAGATCAATTGCATTCAATCTTCTAATACTCTCACCATCAACATATTTTTGGTCTTCTTTGTAGATAATTAAAATTTACCTAAGTGAATTTCTAATATGAATCAATTTGTTGGTTGTATGTCTTTGTGACACCTATATTTGACTTGATCCTTTGGGAGAACAATACCGGACACCACCGGATTATACTTCAATTGCATACCCATTCTCTTGCGGAGAAGCTCAAGTCTATATCATTTTTGAGAGCAATTCACCATACTGGAGCTGGATTAATTATTCATCGGAGGATATTACAACCCTCAACTCACACAACACTCTACTTCACAAACCTAGTGCCAAACAAATTCCCCTAATACAAATGCCCATACAAATTGCCCACGACAATACCAAAACCCACCCTTCAATACAAATGTCTACAATAATACAAAAGGCAATAGCTGCCTTACAAATGGCACCTCCCTTACACCAAAGCGGTGTCCTTCACTTCAACCCCCACTTTACATCTTCAACTCCCCATCTGCCCTTTTCTCTTCGTCCCTCAACTCAACCCTTTATTTATAAAGGAGGAGGAAACTTGTTGTGTCTTCAACGGCTGCTGCAAATCTTTGATGATGGAGGTGGTCGACGGTGGAAATGGGATGGCATCTTCATTCGATGACTTTGGCAGTCGACTTCTCAAAGATGCGGCAGCCTTCTCTTTTGTTGGGTGAAGAAACGGCCTTCTCACGGGACGATGAACAAAAACCAGCTCTCTTTTTTCATTTTCTTTTTTTTTCTACTGCATTTAGCGGAGGATGCTACTGTTACGAAGAAAAGGGCAAATGGAGACAAACGAAACAAGTGGGAAATCCATCTACCCAATATGGGGTGTCAGTGGGAATTCTACCCACCCACCCATATGGGTGGATCAGGGTGATTTCCCACTCTACAAGTCACCCCTTCCAATCATATGGGGTAATAGGGGTCATGCTGCACTTGTCATTGGATAATTGCACCCATTCAATGGAGTGTTTACTCCATCCTTTCAACGAAGTGTCCAAAGAGGCTACTATACTGAAGTGATCCTGACTCTAACCAACTGTGTGCTAAAGTGTGCTTGATCGCTACCAAAACAAGTGGTGCTCAACCGCAAGTGCACGGGTCGTGATGCAATATAGAATCTCGGAAGTACGAGTATCGTCCCACAGGGAGCCATGCCAAGGTGATCATAAAAAAATTCTAACACTCAACTCAACCCTAACTTAACCCTAAGTTGTGCTTCTAAAAAAAGAAAAGAAAAAACTTATATTTGGTTTTTCGAATGAGTTAAACTTAATCTAAATTGAAGCAAGTAAAAATGATTGAAACTTTATAAAGAAGTAAGTTAGAATCAATTGATCCAATTAACTGAGTTTCTCAGAATCCCAATGGAGGTGTCATATAACTCAAATCCTTCGACTACGGCGTGAGTCTGGGATTTGGAAGATTTAGCTTTAAAACCAATAGTTCTTTCAATCTTCAATGTCTAGAATAAATCGGGTTATTATAATCAAGGACGTGCATCATCGATTTGTGCAGCGCATATACCGAACCCAACTCATGCATAAACGTTACAAGGCAGCGTATATACTAAGTGTGGTATTCACGCATAAGCATTACCGAACATAATAGGATGCCCAAGTTTTCGAAAGTATCTAGAACAAAGAAGAAGAAGAAGAAAAAGAAGAATCAAGAAGATATAGCAGTGAATTCAACCTTACCTCCACTGTTCATCCTCAATCCCCAATCAATCCTCACAATTGATCTCGAGTTAAGAAATTTAGTCGCTCATGGCAATGGAAAATAATTAACTATGTATTGAAAACTTTCTAGAGTAGAAAAATTATAAACAAACTATGAATCTTGAATTAATTACAGAACTATGGATTCTTGAACAAAATCTTGAATTAAAGCAATAAAACTTGAATTTATTGGAAATAATTACAAGAATAATGAAAAACCTAATTACTCCTATAAATCTAAACTAAAAAGCAGTAAAAATCTCAAGAAATCATCCTTCTTCTCCAGAAAATTGAAAGGATATATATAGAGATCACAAGCAGAGTCCTAGCAGAAATAGGAAATCTTCTCCAAAAATCCTTCTTAGCGTTCAAGCCCTCATCAGGCAGTTCGAACCCTTAGAGCAATGTTTCTTCTTAGAGTTCAAATGCCCCTTTTCCTCTTGCAATTAGAGTTCGAACTCCCAAGCCTGTGAATTCGTCTTTTACTTGTTTAGCCTTTGAGCATTCGAACCAAAAGGCCAAAATACCATTTTTTTTTTTTTTACTTTTGCCAGCCACTGTTTAAACGCTTAGTGCATTTTTTTCCTTATTTCTCTGCAGCTCACTTCAAAGCTTTTGGAGTCCATTTCTCGCAATGCTCGTTAGACGTGAACTTGTATAACTTTGTGAGATCTTTCCAACAGTGCATCTTTCATTTTATTGCGAGCTACGGATAAAAACTTGCATGTTTCCCGAGACAAATCCCAACAATGGCCCTCGATATGCGTGCCCACACTCCGGATCGCTTTTATGACTCCAAATCCTCTTCATTATCAACATTTACTTGCAATGAACTCAAAATACGACTCTCAGTACAAAATACGTTAAAGAGGGTATAATTAACATAATCTAAAGCTAACTTAGGTCAATTTAGTTGCATTGAACTGCACTTATGCAACTTATTCAAAGTGCCAATGCACCCCTACATCGGAGTGCCCATCAAACTGTCATGGTTTCAGCCAACTGAACTCTAAGGCACCAATACACCACCTTGACTAGGGTGCCAAACAATGTGTCATGGCTACAATACACTCCTTTGCCTGGAGTGCCAAACAACTTCCAAGACCATAAACAACTACCCCTGGGATACTAATACAACCCCTCACCTTGGGGTACCAAACAACTTGCCACGGCCACAATGCATCCCTTGCCTAGGATGCCAAACAATTGCCACAACTCCAAACAATTGCGCGTTATGGCGCCAATGTAACCCTTCATTTGGGCTACCAAATAACTTGTTACGGCCACAATGCATCCCTTGCCTAGGATGCCAAACAGTTGCCACGACAACGAACAATTGTGTCTAGGACGCCAATGCAACCCTTCATTTGGGCTACCAACAAACTTGCCACAGTTACACACAACTACACCCTAAGGTGCCAATACATCCCCTCGCTTGGGGTGTCAAACAAAATGCCATGGGCACAAACATTTGCATCTGGAATGCTAAATGCAAAATTTATAACTTTGCCAAATGTAGTGGCTCCACCACCCCTCTTGTACGTGCGCAACTAGAGAGCTCAATGTGGTAGTTGTCACTAACCAAATCCATTGCAAATGAGACCCACTTCAACCTAGGTGCGCACCTTATTTGTCAAGTCTGTCTCATATGTCTCTACCTGGAGCTTTGAAACAAACATCTTGCAGCTGTGGGATTAAAACCATCAATAGCTTCACATTACCACATCTTAAGTTGTTGGTTCCGTCAAACTTTCCAACTTCAAACATTGCACTAGACAACATAGTCTGCTAACAATCCCTGAGCTCTTCACTGTAGAAGACTAACCATTCGGAGTTTTTGTGCAATACCACAAACAAACTCCAATGCCAAAATAAGCATAAAACATTGTTTCTATGCTTCAACAGCGCAATACCAAATTATGGGAGTGGAACTTCACAAATCTGACACTGCGATTGGCTCCGGAATGGTCGATTTTGCTAGGTATAAGTCTTGTCTCGGCCAAAACGGCTCAAAACGGCTCAAAACTGCTTAAAAGAGCACAAAAATCAAACTTGTAACTCGACAAGCAGTGGGGCTCAACGGTGGCTCGGTTGGCGACTTAATACCGCGGCTCAACGGCGGTGACTTTACCCTACTCAACATAACAGCTCAACTGGCGACAAAGTGGCATGGCTTAGCGGCGATTGATTAATGACTCAGCGGTGGCGGCGGCTCTGTGCATCTCAACACAATGACTCAACTAGCGACAAAGCAGCATGGCTCAGTGGCAGTTAGTCAACTGGTCAACGACTCAATGGTAGTGGCTATGTGCGGCTTAACACAACGGTTCAGTTGATGACAAAGTGGCAAGGCTCAGTTGTGGCTGATCAACGACTCAACGGCAGCAGCTCTATGTGGCTCAACACAACAGCTCAGCTGGTAACAAAGCTGCGTGGCTTAGCAGCGACTGATCAATGACTCAGCAGCGGTGGCTTTATGCGGCTTAATTGGTGACAAAGTAGTGCGGCTTAACAGTGGCTGATCAACGACTCAGCGACCACGACTCTGTGCAGCTTAACACAACTGGGCTTAAGGCTGACATAGGGATGATGTCAGTTAATAGGGCTGTATTGACATTTCAGCAACATTTGGAGGTTAAATTAGAATTTCAGCAACATCTGGGTGGTGAAACTAAAATTACAGCAACGTCTAGGGCTTAAACTTAAATTTTAGCAACATCTAGAGTAAAACTAAAATTTCAGAAACTTTAGGGGCTAAACTTTAATTTCCAGAAGTTCAAGAGGCCAAACTATTATTTTAAGAACTTCAGGGACGAATCAACAATTATACAAACTTTTGCTGATTAGGCGCTAACTGGATCCTAACGTAACAGATGACGTGGCAGCTGAGCGATGATGTCACTGATGACATATGGCTAACGTCATTGCTGATGTAATTGATGGCGTATGGCTGATGTCACTGATGACATATGGATGATGTCACTACTAACGTCACTAATGATGCAAGGATGATGTCATTGATGACATCACTCGTCTTTTCTGATCAAAAAATTATAACAGATTTGAAAAATTAAATTTTAGATTTACGGAGCATCGAACCTTTGTTTTTGACGCCGTTTGTGGTAGTGTGTTCATCTCGGTGAGACGAACCTTCTGGTGTGATCAAAAGTTGGATCCGACCAACTTGAAATTTCTGGGCACTTCTTTCCAAGCGACGAACCAAAGCTTTGATTCTAATTTGTTATGCCAGCGGAAGCAATTGACACCAAATATGTTCACGTCGGAAGTACCCTAAAAATACACACACCCAATAGAAACAATAAAGATAGAGATTTATTGTGGTTTGATAATTTGCCTACATTCACACTACAGCCGGATCAATTATTCATAGGAGGAGATTACAACTCTCAACTCACACAACACTTTACTTCACAAAACTAGTGCCAAACAAATTCCCCCAACATAAATGCCCATACAACTTTCCCACGTCAATACCAAAACCCACGCCTTAATACAAATGTCCACAACAATACAAAAGGCAACAGCTGCCTTACAAATGGCACCACCCCTACACTGAAGTGGCGTCCTTCACTTTAACCCCCACTCTATATCTTCAACTCCCCATCTACCCCTTTCTCTTCACCCCTCAACTTGACCCACTATTTATAAGGGAGGAGGAAACTTGTCGTGTCTTCAATGGTGGCTGCAAATCTTTGACAATGGAGGTGGTCGATGGTGGGAACGGGTTGACATCTTTCTTTGATGACTTCGACGCCTGACTTCTCAAAGGTGCGGCAGCCTTCTCTTTTGCTGGGTGAAGAAACAGCCTTTTCACGGGAGATAAACAAAAACCAGATCTCTTTCTTCATTTTCTTCTTTTTCTGCTGCATTTAGTGGAGGATGCTACTATTGTGAAGAAAAGGGCGAATGTATACAAACGAAACATGTGGAATACAAGACCATTTGGTACTAAGATGCTATAAAGTTGTCATCGTATGATGCTGAAATTGTTGTAAATACGAATACAAGACCATTTGGTACTGAGATGCTATAAAGTTGTCATCGTATGATGCTGAAATTGTTGTAAATCATAATGCATACTTTATATTTGAAGAAAAAATGAATGTTACTCACTTCCCTAGCCTGTTACTTTGGAATCCTTATCCATAATCCATTTGATGAATTGCCAAGAATTTGATTAAACCAGTTCCAGTATGCAAGAATTTAAGCTTGCACATTTGTATTCTTATATATGTATGTTTTTCATTGCTTTGGTTGAAGGTTAATTCTACAATGGTAAGAACACAATAGATTAGTAGAGTTTTAATCTTCCATGCAAGTTGAGAAATTTTGATAAAATCTTTAGTAATGCCTCATTTTATCTCCACTCCAATCATAAAATGAAGAAGATCTAAGATAATGCTGTATATATTAGTGGCTGAGTCTTCTTTATTGTTGAAACTTATGGCTCATATGTTTGATATGGAGAGACACCAGTAAGTTCTAGAAAGAGTGGGCAAATGCTGAGTGGAGTACAGCAGAGCGAGAGAAACGAAGCGTATCGAGTGGAGCAGAACGGAGTTTGGGGAACCAAGTATGGTATGGTGTTATAAGGGTATTTTAGGAATACAGACTAAATACTCTTTTTTGGGTATCTATATATATTCTCGTATGGTAAATCCTAGAGGATTGAATAAAAAAAGACTCTTGCTCTCACTCTTGTGGACGTACCCGAGTTTGGGAAACCATGTAAATCTTTGTGTCCTTTACTGTGTTTCTCGTATTCTATTTCACGTGCGTATGTGATTCCACTAACAAGTGGTTTCAGAGCACGTTAGTAGAATCGCACGAAGAACAATGGTGGGGAATACGGCTGTCTCGAAGTTCGTTGTGATGAAGTTCAACGGGACTAGGAATTTTGGACTGTGGCAACAACAGGTAAAGGATGTGCTAGTGCAACAGGGTTTGGTGAAGGCGTTGAGATCGGCTTCGAATAAACCAGAAGGGATGTCTGATGATGATTAGAAAGATATACAGATGAAGGCAGTGAGTACGATTCGTCTGTGTCTTGCATATGAAGTTATGTGTCACGTGATTAGTGAAAAAACCCCAGCTGGTGTCTGGTCGAAGTTGGAGAGCAGGTATATGTCAAAGTCCTTGACAAATAAACTATTTTTGAAGCAAAAGTTATTCGAGTTGAAGATGGTTGAGGGTACTGATTTGATTCAGCATATCAACACGTTCAATCAAATTGTGAGCAATCTACTGGGGATTAATGTAAAATTTGAAGAGGAAGATCACGCCTTGATGTTACTTTTGTCACTTCCGGGTTTTATGGAAAACCTCATTCCAACTCTACTATGGGGGAAAGAAACCTTAGAACTGGAGAAGGTTACAGCAGCTCTTCTGGAGTATAATCAACGCAAACAATAGACTAAATCGCTTCAGGGTGAAAGACTGGTGGTAAAAGGGAACGAGGATTGTGGTAGAAAAACGACGAGGGGTAGATCGGTTGAACGTGAAAGATCAAAATCGAAGGGTAAATCCGAGTTGAAATGTTACAAGTGTCACGAACCAGGTCATTTTAGGAAGGACTGTCCGCAGAAGGGAAAAGGAATGAACTGGAAGAAGAAACAAGGTAAGGCTGCAGATGGACCATCAAATTCTGCAAATGTTGTAGAGCAAGAATCGGATGATGGTGATCTATTTTCAGTTTTAGCAAATCCGGACCACCTGGCAGACTCATGGATTCTGGATTCAACATGTTCTTATCATATGACCCCTAACAGGGAATGGTTCGACACCTATAGGTCAGTTAATTGTGGTAATGTTCTTATAGGTAATGATGCATTATGTAAAGTCATAGGAATGGGCATAATTAAAATCAGAATGTTTGATGGTGCTGTGAGAACGTTGGATGAGGTTAGACATGTTCTAGATTTTAGGAAGAATTTAATTTCATTGGGAACTTTAGACTCAAACAGTTGTGGGTATAAAACAGAAGGTGGAGTCATGAAAATAACGAAGGGTGCCATAGTGATTATGAAGGGTTTGAAAGTTTCTGGTAACATTTATAAGCTAACAGTGAGTACAGTTGTAGGTGGAGCTGCTGCCGCCACTACAGTGACTAATACCGATAATACTGTTCTTTGGCATATGCGGTTGGGACATATGGGAGAACGTGGAATATTAGAGATACATAAGAGGAATCTGCTTAAA